>JAMFLO010000197.1:0-63457 GCA_027475765.1 Paralagenidium karlingii
GGCAATGAGAAGATCTTGCAGTCTATGATTGAACAAGTAGCTGCAGGGAACTTGAGTACTGCGCAGTTGCAGAAAGCGATCAAAGCCATTGCGGAACCCAAGTTTTGTGATTATTTCTTGTTGAAAGTGGATTTTTGTTGTCACTTTTAAAGTCTACTACACGACAGGAATCCGCGAATCCAGTGTGTAACACAGTTGAAGTTGATCAAGAGTCGTGACACATGACAGTATACAAGGGGGCATCATGGACCAAGATGGTACGCGAAACAGGAATCCGACCCCACCAATGGAGACTTAAGGTGAAAAAGACTCATTGGATACTCGTGATAATGTATCAGGGCCCGTGCATCATCACGAGTATCCAATAAGTATCTTCAATAGACCCGGATGTCGTGTAGTAGATTTCAAAATGTGACAATTAAAACCCACTTTTGACAAGAAATAATCACAAAACTTGTTCTTGCATCCAGAGAGAGTTCGGTTTAGTCACACAATAGAGGCAATTCCTCCCGTGATCTGACGTTTCTTCTCGGCTTTTTGAATGGCAGTTGCACTGAGACTCAGCACTAAGGCAAATCACTTCTGGTTCAATGGAGTCACAAATGAACGGTTGAATATGGCGATAATACTTTATAATTGCCCCTTGACCTTGTGTCTACTTCACAAACTTCTTCACAACCAAAGCCTGAGGCAATACACAATAACAACTCAGTTACGCGCAACTTGCCGCGTAACTGCTGAAAAGACTTGGTTTCAGTATGGGGAAATCCCCAAAAAGACTTGATTGGTTTTGGCTCAACCACAGGACTCTGTGGCTAAAAAGACTTGAAAGAAAAAGACTTGGGGGGTTGATGAAAAAAAAGACTTCTCTCTATCACTACACTCTTCTCTACTTTGTCGTCTGTCTCCTCACAGCGTTTTCATAATTCGAATAGCTGGCACTTTTGTTTTGTATTTATTGTCTCGGCGCACATCGCCCAATGGCTTTTTGTGTGCTTTGTCCAATAGTGTTGATGCAAGTTGCCACTGAGTTCTGTAATTCTTCAACTTCAGTAGTTGAGGAGCTTGAGCTCGTAAATTTTTTGCAACACTGCGTTTGTATTCACTTCTTGAGTTTGCAATCGCTCCATGATCCAGTTTTGAATAATGTTGGTATCATTGTCTTCGTCCTTTGGCGCTTGTTTTTTGTGAGCATTTTGCTGATCTCGCTCTTGCTTCACCCATCAATACAAAGTTCCTTCGGACAACTGGAATCGTTTGGCGAAGTCGCTGTTGAATTCTCTTTTGGATTTCTTCTTCCATTCTCCTACCACAAGTTTCTTGAAGTCCGCTGAGAAGTTCGAACCACGAGCTTTCGACTTCGTTCTCCGGTCGTTTTCCAGTGAGGCTTCTTCACTACTGGTGCTTGTCTCACCAGTTCAGTTGGAATAGGACTACTCAACTCATTTGATTTGAGCATCATCCAATTCTTGGAGTTCTTGGATTGTTTGTATACCACACCTGACTTTTCAGATAAACAAACGCCGATTATTATTCCTTTTCGGAAAAAAATCCACGTTGTCACACAGGTGTCCCAATATCCGCTCGATTCCTTCTTTGACCTTGGGCATGAATAACCGCACTGAACCACCTATTTTAAACGGATTTTCTTGATAATTCGCTGGAATTCGTGCATTGTGTGTGGAGAACTGATAAACCTTCATAACTTGTTGTTCTCTTGTTATTGTGCTGTCGAGCACACCGTTCTTTTGCTGCAACCTGAAGTTCCAATGCCATTTTCACCGCTTTCTCCCATATTCGCTTCAGACTCCGTCTCCAAACTGGGGCTTCATCTCTTGGAGCACGCCCCCTTACTGATGGTAAGTTGGCATCCAGAGTTGTTCTTGCATCCCAGTCGTGAACCAAGTAGAAAGGTGCTTCTTTTCGTACGGAATCCCAAGAGGTATTGATAGCAAACATCAAATTCTCCGCGAGATCATCCAAATCATTCTGTGCTCGATCTTGTGCGTACATCCTGATGGTTCCCATGATGGTTTTGACTGATCTCTCTTGTTGACCGTTGGCTTGTGGACGGTTACTGAGGGTTGCACGTCGTTGACTTTGAAGTGAATTCACAAACTCTTCAAAAGCTTCACTCACAAACCGGGGATCTCGATCATGCCTGACCTTTTCAGGAGCACCAAACCTCTGGAACACTCTCTGATTGAAAATCTTCGCCACTGATAGTGCATCTGTCTTCGCCATTGGCTCGCACGTCACGAATTCCGTAAATTGATCTTGAAATAGCAGTAGCATCGTGTTTCCACGGATTGTCTTTGGTAATTCGGTGTGTGGTGCGGAGCTGGACTGTGTCCAAAGTGCGCACCCTGGGCAAGCTGCGATTCGAGGTGACAGCGGGGGGGACGCAGAAGATCATGAGACAAGCAGTCACGTGCTTCACCAGTATCTTCTGATACAAATCCCACTCGTGCTTCCTTGTTTCTTTCGCCTCAAAGACAGCTCGGACCAGCTCTGCAACTTAAAGGGGGAATGCTTCTGGGTGATCTAGCCATCATAATGGAACACAAGAGATGTGGATGCTTCACCCAAGCGTGTCTCGTTGATTTGTACAAGAACAATCAGTCACCGCAGTGATTCATGCACGGTGACTATTGATGGCGGCTCAGGTTGATCAACAGGTGGCAGTAATCCATCATCGATCGATGATTCAAAGCTCCGACCGATGACCTCCGCTTGCTCGTGTTTTGGAACGCACGGCTGCCTGCGCTCACGGATTCGTCGCAACACTAGAGAAACCGATTCGACCTTGCCCACTTCACATCGTCACGCAGCAGACGGTGGATGGACGGACCTCACGAGGCGTACATCAAGAGCAAACGAGTCATCAGCAAAAGAAAGGAAAACCCAAGGCCATTCAGATCGTTGCTTGACCTTTGAGTTAGTGGATCGCCGTGCTCTGATTGGTTGATTTGTCGTATCCGCGTGTCCTGATTGGCCAAATTGGAGGTTCCCGCCCCCCCCCCCCTTCCCCTCCGACCCCATTTCTTCTTCTTCCCGCGCAAAGAAGCGATGGGCATTGCTGGGTTGTTGCCATCGCTCAAGAGCGTCGTGGACCAAGTGAACATCCGCAAATACAGCGGCAAAACCATTGGCATCGACGCATCGGGATGGCTCTACCACGGTGCCTACAGTTGCGCGCGGGACCTCGTCTTGGGCAACACTACCGACGTGTAAGCTGGTCGTGTTGCTGCGTTTGCTCAAAGCCAGGAAAAAAGGAAAACTCCAATCAGCGGACTATGTCTATTGATGCATTTTCTTTGCCCCTCAGTTTCTTGAACTACTCGATCCAACAGATTGAACTCTTCCGTCAGCACAATGTTCGTCCGCTGTTTGTGTTTGACGGCGCGTCACTGCCCGCCAAACTGCCCGAAAACGAGCAGCGCAAACAGTTGAGTGACTGGCTACATTGATTATTGAATTTACCTTGTTTGGGACAAACGCGTTGGCCTTTCATTTTGGTGCCGCTTGCTGCTGAGACATCGGTCTGGTGCTGTTTTGGGTTTTTCTAATCGACTGCGATGGGTCCAGAGCTCGCTTGGTGGCCAAGGAAAAAGCAATGCAACTGTGGCATGCAGACCCACAGAACGTGCCCTTTGGCTTGTTTGCCAAAGCAATGACCGTGACCAACGACATGATCATGCAACTCATCCAGGTGCTGCGCAATCTCAAAGTGGAATTCATTGTGGCACCGTACGAAGCCGATGCACAGCTAGCGTTTCTGTCCAAGACCCGCTTGGTTGACGCCGTGATCTCGGAGGATTCGGACTGCATCCCGTACGGATGCAAAGCAGTATGTTGGCTGTTGTTGACGCCCGTTCCCCAATCCATCGGCGATCGCTGGTCGCTGAGCGCTAAGGTTGCTCTTGCCTGTAGGTTCTGTTCAAGTGGAATGCGGACGGTTGGGCAGATGAGATTCGTCGCAAGAACCTCGGCGCCAACGAAGACTTATGCTTTGTTGGATGGAGTGAAGAAATGGTATCGTCGGCATGACGCTGTTCGTGGCGTCGCTTGCTACGCTTCTTCTCATGACAGTGGTCACTGACAATTGGGACCCCAGTTTCTCCAGTTTTGTGTGCTTTGTGGGTGTGACTACTGTCCGTCAGTGTATGGAATCGGCGTCAAGACAGCCCACCGGCTCGTGGAACAACACAGAAACCCTCACAAGGTAATCACTTTGCTTCTCAGAAGGCGCTTGCTTTACGGCCTGACCGGCTTTTATCGTGTATTCGCTTGCTCCCATACAGGTTCTCCGTGCCTTACGAAGTTTGAAACCACACGATGTTCCCGCAGAATATGAGATCAACTTTGCTCAGGCAATTCTCACGTTTCGACATCACCTGGTGTATGACCCACGACACAAAGTGAGATATTCACTTGTTCTCTTGGATAGTCGCCGCCAACGCGGCCGAATGCAGTGGTCAACTCATGGACGGTTTACATGTTGTTTGGGGGCATAGAGATTGAGCATGCTCAATCCTTTGAGCAATTCCAGCCATTTTATGGAGTCTGTGGGTGAGAACCTAGAGTTTCTGGGTAACATGGACATGTCGGACGAATTAGTGGTGGCGATTGCCAACGCAGATGTGAATCCTTTCACCCATGAAAGCTACGATTGGACGAACGAGATTGCCGAACTCGAAGCAAAAGCGTCATCGCCAAGGACTTTGACGATTCGACCCAGCTCAGTCACGTCAACTGAAAGCAATGAGGAGGCATCCACTAATCGGAGTCATTACGCCCAACGTATTTCTCAATTCAAACGTCCAAGCCACCTTCCTGTTCGTCATCAGGTGAACACTTCACAGCAGAGACCAGCATCGTCAGGTGGGAAAGAGAATCATGACCGACATTCATCCGTTTCCGGCGAATGTAGCAATCCTCCATCTTGGCGGCATCTTGACTCGGTGTTGGGCTCATCGTCCCATATTCTCAACTTTGGAAGTCCCAACATTGGTGAAAACTTCCGCTCGTTGGTTTCTCGACAAGCCAGAGCACCCTCACTGCAAGGTTTCGTCCTGCAGCGCGAAACGAAATGTCGAGCACTGGCCACTGCAACCAATGGTAAACGAAGGCGCGCCACGATTTCCAAGCCTGATGAAGACGCGAACAAGCGGCGCGTGTTCAAAGGTCAGGTTTGTAGTCGTGCAGAGGTGACAAAAAGCTCAGCGCATTCAAGCCCTCCTCGCAGTCAACCGTTTCCAAGCCCTCTGCACTCGTCACCGTCGCGGATATCAACGGCATCTCTGGCAACAAACGCTGTCCGCACCGTATTTCAACTACAAACACCATCGTCCTCAACAAGCTATTACGCTGCGTCCGAAGTCTCGCCGTCTCTAGAGGCTGGAATTGAATTACTCTCATCGTCAACTGCCTCACCTCTTGCATCAGTGTCGCCATCGCCAACCAGTTCTCATGATGAACAAGATCACGAGTGGAAGCTTGGATTGATAGCCACCCGCTCGATGGCATCTAATTAAGTGGACAGCTGCCATTCGACTCATTCGTACGATGCAGAAGAGGAAGACGTGGTATGGGTTCCATATTGCAGTGAAGTGGCAGTGTTTGCCGTTTGAACACACAACAGCCCAACAGCCCAGTCACCAATCGTATCGGCACGTTCCGAGTCCTGGATGGTCAATCAATGGTCGGATGATCTTTTGGATCTCTCCACAACAGTTGTGGATTTGGTTGCGGTTCAAGTTTGTCTGTTGGGCTGCGTATGGACATCAGTCATTCGTTACACTCTGCCAGAAGATAGTGCACATGGCGACCTAGAAGTCACCACAACGCTGGGCATTCCCATCAAGGCTTGTCAACTCCACAGGCAGTGAATAGTCGCATCGCAATGGTTGGATTTCGGGCCCATCGTGTTCTATCAAGTATTTCATCGCCACTTTCTACCTGGAATACGCCTGATCCATCTGTGGACAACTGGCAAGTCTGCCAATTCAAGCTACTCATCGGTCATACTCTACCCTCCAAGTGGAGCTTTTGGTCCAGTGCTTTTGCAATGAATGAGTTGAAAGACTTTGAAGCGGATGTTTCTTGAGGCCATGGACTTTCACAAGGCACGTCACCTCAATGCTCAGACACACGTGATCTCATTGTTGTGTACCCTTCAGATGCCCACTCTACCAAGCCAGTCACATCATTGTTCCGAGTTATCGATCCACCCCTATTATAAGTATGGGCTACTATTTGAAGGCTGTTGTTGTTGTTGTTGAAGTGGCTGCTCAGAATAGCTGCTGCCCCCTTGAGAGGACGAAAGATGTGCATGCACCTTCCCGTGTTTTGGATCCTTTTTTTTCTGTTGCTTTTGAGAGACTGCTTTTAGAGAGCCGAAACCACAGCGTTTCTCTCTTTCTCCATCTCTTTCTCTTTCTGCTTCTCTTGCACTCTCACCGTCCACTCCTTTTAGTTTCACTTCGCACTTGGCTCTGGCAAGGGCAGCACTCGGGGAACATCACACCTTCACTCACGCACGATGCGATCTCCACACGATCAAAAGGGCAAAGATGGCAGCTTCATGCGCATCGAAGTCATGTCCATGCTTAAGCTGGTGAGTGTGACGGTGTTTCTGCTGCTGTGTCTCGTCGGCTTTGTGGTCGTCGGCTTTGTGTTTGGCCCCAAAGTCGCCGACAATGACTACACCAGCACCCGTGAACGGTGCACCAAGCCGTTCACGTTGCAGCAATTCACCGATTGCGGCGGCACGATCCAGTTCAGTCACCCCCAGGGTGATGATGGCAACGTCGCGTCGATTGCAGAAGCACTCGCGCTTCCCGAGGAAAAACAGATCAAAGTGCTCTCGTGCATGTTTGATAAATGCGTCAGTGAGCAGACCGATCCTTTCACATACTCCAAACCCGACGACCTCAAAGTGGCGCACTACAAGTTTTCGTTGGAAGGCCTTCAAGCGCGCAATCGATACTTTTACCTGGAGATTTTGTTCCCAAACTTTGCCACGATGCACGACTACTCGTTTGATGTGACGGTGACGCCGCGTGTTCAGGGCTTTTTCCAAGACGACACCAAGGGACTCGTCGGCGTTGACGTCATGCCGGATGTGCGGCAAGAAACTCTGACCGTCAAGTGTGATGGCAATCGAGTGTATTGCTTTCCCAAATATTTCTTGCGTGTCGGTGACATCCAGTACGACACGTACCATATCGATTTGCTGTTGAATTCCACCTCGCAGATGCCGTTGGATGGTCACGAACCAGTATTTCGCAAGACATTTGGCACAATCGAGTTCACCAAATGGATGCTTGGATTCAAGTACTTGTTCTTGAGCCTCTCGATCTTGTCGTGTGCCGCGTACATTCGTCTAATCGCGCAGATCCCGTCGCGGGAACAGAACCTCGAACAAGTCTGGGTGCTGACGCTGAGCATCGTGTTGTGCTTCTTCAACGACCCCTTTTACGCGGCGGAAGTGGACATCGGAGGCGACAATTGGCGCATTCTCAGTTTGCTGTTCCAGACTGTTTTCTACATGCTTTTGCTCCTGTTTTGGCTCATTGCGTTGGACAATCTGCGAATTCAGGGCCAGGACCAATCGACTGTGCCAAGCTGCGGCTTTTATGGCATCAAGCTCCTGTTCATTTTCTGCTTTTGGGTGATTCTCTTTATCACGTTGGCGTACATCAAATACTATGCCAACAACGATGTCATGTGGGATCCTCTCAAAAACAACAACCGTTTCCGCACCGCCAAAAACATTTGTATCGTGCTCAGTGCCGTGTATCTGGCGTGGTTACTGGTGGCTGCGGCGCGCGCACACAAAGAATTGCGCGCCAAGCGAACTCGCTATCGTTGGTTGCTGCTGCTGAGTCTGGTCATGATCGTTGTGAGTTTTGCCGGGATGTTTGTCAACGCGGCGTCGCCGACCCCATCGACCGCCGGTGGATGGACTTCGTATGTCGCGCTGTTCAATTTGTACGTGTTTGGCATGGCGTATTTGTTTGCTCCGTCCACCACTGCGTTGCGGATGGCCAAGCACGCGATCGCCGAAAAAGAAGAAGCGCCGGCTCTTGTCAGCGAGAACTCGATCGTCATTCAAGACGACGGCGAAGAAGACGACGAGGCCCAAGAGAATGACGGCATGGTACGAGAAGACGCCCCAGCCATGGTCGAGACCCGTTCTATTGACACTGCAGTGTGATTGATCGGTCGAAAAAGGGGAAGAGACGCATTTTCTTTTTTTTTTGCATGATTTTGGTTTTCGATTCAATTAACAGGTTTATAGCCACTCTGTATACATGTAAGTGTATTCCTTTATGGTGCCTGGTCCCATGCCCACTTTTCACAAAACCCATATCTAGCCATGGTATTTACTGAAATGGCCCTCACGAGAATCGAAAGCTAGTACCGGACTTTGGCGAGGGGATGCTGCAACTGGTGGGCCCGACGGCCATGGCCAGTCGGTAATCTAAAAGTTCGCCAAATAGCTCCAGCTCTTGGGCATTGGGTTCAGGCAAGTCCTGTCCGTAGGCTGCCAACAACTCGTTATGTGTGAACCCCTGGAAGAATTCCGTCGCTTTTTCGGCGCATCGACGACAAAAACTCGCACGCGCATTGCATTCCGTGCAACTCTGCAGCGTATGCAACAGATCCGCGTGGGTGGTGGCCGTATTTTTCATGGTCGGCGATAGTTTACGGATCAGGGCATCGTAAGTTTCTTTGTCTGCACCAAGTGAATCAATGAGCACCACGAGGACGTCAATACCAACACAATCAGCCGTTCAGCCAAATCATCACAGCAACTGATTCTGCCAACGTGACTCACCGAGTTTCAAAAGTGGTGCCTTCTTTTCATGCAGAATCATGGCTTCCTGGTCGCTTTTGCGACTTGCAGCGGCGCGCGCAATGTACCGGCGATGCGCGTATTTCCTCTCGCATAATCGCTGAAGTTCCTGCTCGCACTGGTCATGAAGCTGAAGGGCTCTGGTGAAATGGGAAGGCGAAGTTGCTGAAGTGGCAGAACATGCCTGGCTGGTGCGGTTTGGTGAGACCGGCGAAGAAAGCACTTTGGCGGGTGAGCTGTTGCCATCCAGCGCCTTGAAAGAGAGTTTGGCTGAAAGAGCGGCTGCTTTTGACTCGCTTCCGACAAAAGTGCTGAAAGAAGATGCATTCAGCATTCAGCATTCAGCATTCAGCATTCAGCATTCAGCAGACTGTCGTTTTCAGCTGAAACAAGGCGAAACGTACGAGCAGTGTCGCAGAGCAGTGGAGTGCGAATCAGAAGGAAACCCAGAAGCATTTAGAATCGTCGCAGCGCTCTTGTGGCGGGCGCCAAGGTTCTTGCTGCTACCGACGCCACGTGAATCGGCCATCACGGCGTTCAGCAGCTTCAGTTCATTCAGCAGATTTGCAACCTTCAATTGGACGATGTATTTTTATGCTGTGCTCAAAGGGAGTTCGTGCTGGAGTAGGGTGCTATATTGGTAATTTGTGGTTTATTGTCCTCGTAAATACCCAAGTAAAAACCCACAATCGTCACGTTTGCCGATATTACCTCTTCCGTCGCTGGAGCCATAGCCACTTGCACAAATACACGTGCCAGTCGCAGAATTACAGATGCCGTGGTTGGAGCATACCGCGTTTTCCTTGGTGCCCATGACACTGGTGTAAATTCCAATCGTAGCCCCATCCTGTGCCACCACCACACTGCCCATAAAAGGAGCCACGTTGAGCATCAGCGTTCCGGGCGTGTTAACTGGTTGTAGAGCCGGTTGATTGCCGAAATTCAGCAGAAACGTCAATTGAATCACGTTCTTCACCGCATCGGTGGACGCACTGCATGCAGGCGCGGAATTGCCTTTGGAATAGACCACTTGGAGGTCTTCAATCGGCAAGGAATTGATGAGAATCGAGCGTAAAGTGGCGGCCGTCGTGTCAAATGGAATCATCGAGGAGATCACCGTCTTGAACTGAAGCTGGAAGAATCCACCTGTAGCGATGCATTGAAGTAGTTGAACTTCGTCCACTTGGCCAGTTGTGTCCGGATCATCCCCCACAGGACAGGTCACTGGATTAAGGGAGAGCGCAACAAACGTGTTAACATGTCAACCCTGGATGTCATCCATCAAGGTGTCTCAGAGAGGAGAGCACTCACAGAGACTGCAGTCGAACCCTTCGTAGCCAGGGTCGCATTTGCAACCGTAGATCGAATCACGATCAAACGTTGCCATGTTGTTGGGGTCGGAGCCGTAGTCAAATCGAAGTGACAGGTCGTCAACGGGGTTCTCTTGGGACAACTGACGAATGCTCATGCACTGGCCGTGGCCGTGACAGAGAGGCGTTCCTGGGCAATTCACTGGGTTCCGCAGATAGCTCCGGTCAAAGAACTTGGTCTCTGACCACGCAAACAGCTGTGCATGGACTCACTGATGTCGCAGGCATCGCCGGTAAACGAGGAAAAACATTGGCATTCGCCTGTGGTCGTGTCGCAATGACCAGCATCCGAGCAAACGGTAAACTGATTGTGAACTGTGTTCGCACTGGATGGAATCGTATACCATGATGGCCCTTTGGGGCAAGTGCCTGGATCCAATTAGCAATCGATATCATCATCAGTCTCAGCGGCTATTTCGCTTGATCACCTGCATGGCGTCGGTTCACTTACGCACAGAGCAATCGCCATTTCCCCAGCCACTCTCGCACGTGCATTTATAGCTGGGCGCATTCGAGCAAAACCCGTGGCCACTGCATGCGAGTTCGCCCACGCAAGCCTTGATGGGGCCACCGTACTTGTTGTGGTTGTTGGCACAGCCACAGTCGCCTCGAATGCCAGGATTGCCGTAGCCGTCGCTGGAGCGATATCCTGGCATCGGCGACAGATAACAGGAACACAGCCCTGTGCCTGAAGCCATTCATTCCCATTGATTCCTTGATCAGACTCATGCACTTCACCTCACACCAGCAAGTTGCACTGCCACTTACTCTCCATGCAGTATCCTCGATTGCTGCATGGAGCCCATTCCTTGGTGCCGACAATCGACATTCTTCCGGCCAATATCACGCCTCCAGAAGCCGCAAACACATCGCCGCCAGTCAGTACGACTTGGCCATTCAGGCCATTGAACACTTTGATCGGCGGTTGACTGACGCCACGACACCCATCCCATTAGCAAACCCATTGAATGGGTCATTGGCAAAACACAACGCATTTGAAAACTCACGGGCCAAAGCGATACATAAACTCGACCAAGACGGCATTCACTGCTGCGTCGTTGCAGACTTTGGTGCCCGTGGAAAACGTCACTTTGATCGTGGAACGGATGATGCTCTAATGTCAAAAGCCATGTGTCTTCCTCAATGCACTTCCTCCTCCAAACGAGAACAAGAATAGCTCCACGCTAGAGGTACCTCTAACGCCTTTTTGACATCGTCAGCCGTGGCATCGTAATTGATGGTCGTGCCTTCGCCGAGGAAATATGCATAAAAGTATCCTGCCTTGGCCGAGCACCGAAGGATCTGGATCTCGTTCACTTGGCCTGTGGTCATGGGATCATCACCGTATGGACACGAACCTACTCTAACATGAAAGCACCATTGAGAACGCTTTGGTGGGAGGTCCTTTGGGCGCCGGAAATGCTTTCTTTTTTCTCCTTACGCTTGGAGCAATCCGGACTCTGGAACCCCGTGCGGCATTTGCATCCATAAATCATCTCGGCATCCCAGACGCCATCGTAAATGGGTTCGCTCGCGACGGCATAGAGTTTGGAGAGAGCCTTGAGCGAAATGCATTCCCCAGCGCTGGAACATCCATCCTGGCAGCTCACTAGTGTCCACAACAGACAACAGCGTTATGCTCTGATCTTCCTCGGAAGCGCTTTGTCGTCTCCATCCATGGAGTCTCACTTCGTTGACAAGCCGAACCCGTGAACCCTTCATCGCAAATGCATTTGCCAGTCAACCGATCGCAGATGCCCTTGTTGGAGCACTCAACCGGGTAATGCGCGACATCGGTGGCCCGCGCAGGGGCCACCCACGCAGGACCCATTGGACAGCGAGCTAATGACCAGGATCACGACCACCGCGAGATTAGCCGTTCCATCGATATTTTACAACGCGCAGAACGATGGAGCACCTTGAGAGCAATCGTAGCCAAAGTATCTCGGATCGCAGACACATTTGTTGGATGGACTGCAATTGCCATGGCCTGAGCAACGCAGATCGTTGTAAGTGCCTTTGGCGCATGCTGCCTGCACCAAAGAAGTACGCTCCACCGCCAATCCCAGCGCTACCACAAGCAGCGTCAACGTAAGAACCAGAGTCATTGATCGCCTCACGGAATCAGCGCTGGTTGCAACTAAGAAACTGTTTCGAGTGAGCCAACCGGTCCAAGAACGTCTTCGCATTCTGTAACGGCGTCCTTTCAGGTGCCTTCGACTCATCATGAAGCGCAAGCATGAGTCGGTGACTGCCCCGACAAGTGGATTTGCTATGACGACAGCTGACAACTGCATGCATGTCTTCAACAAGCAGACGGCGGAAGTAAAGCACGAGGATCAACAAGTCGAGGAAGAAGCCCAAGAGATCCCGAGCTGCAAGAAGCAACGACTGGTGGATGCGCAGCTTCGTATCTTGCGAAAGATCCCGACGCTGCAGCAGTATCATCGCCAAGAGAATGGTCGACGTGGAGCCATTGACGTCGGGAGTGTAGGTGGCAGCACCATGGTCAACGCCTTGCAGGAGACTCTCGAAGAAACCAGTTTGGTTCCACCAGCCCCCACCGCAGACCACCGATCGAAGCAAATCTCCATGGTGGCTGCTTTGCCCATGTCGATGCGGCCATCGCCACCGCCACCGCCACCTCTGCAACCTGCAGACCTACGACAGCAACAGCACCAACAAGCACGAGCCCCACTGGTCAACCAGTTGCGTTCAACGGTCAGTCAGAAAGCAGACGAATGCCGACCCACCTCCAAGTCGTCGTAGCGATCACCACATAGAACGCAAGGCTCGCTACATGTCTCTCAGCAGGTGGCTTTTGGCTCAACCAGGTGGTCACAACCGAGCAGATCGTTTGAATTGGCTGTTGTATTGAATAGATTCTAACGTCAGGTTACGCAGATCGCTTTCCCTCAAAGAAACGAACTGGAAGTGGATCTTCCGCTGTCTACTTGGTCGACTGCTTGTCGGCTTCTTGATCTTTGGCCTTGCTCCCTTCCGCGCGATCCTGTGCGATCTGTTCTTCAGCGTCATTTTCTTCAGCGTCACTTTCTTCAGCGTCACTTTCTTCAGCGTCATTGATGCGAATTTCCTCGACAATTTCGCCGAGTCGAAGCCCCCAGCAAGGTTTAGGCCACACGTCGTATGCCGGAACGACAAAGTCCTTCGGCACATCGCAGTGGCCGTTGTGGCGGTGATACAACCAGATGGCCGAAATCACCGATTGCTTCCAGCGAAGCGTCAAGTCTTCTTGGCTGGGTGCTGGGTGTTGGTGGCTGTGACAGTGGCCCGACCGGGAGCAACTGTGGGGTTCACCATGGTGGCCACACTGGCCGTCGCCCTTGCAAGTATGGCTCTCTGCTTCAACTTCGGCATTATGATGACGGTGATGGTCGCACGAATGTTCTTCATCGTGATGGTGGTGGTCGTGCTGGCACTGGCCATTTCCCTGGCACTTGTGCTCGCCATCCTGATGGTGCTGGCAGTGCCCGGAGCCACCGCCCTTGCACTGGTGGCCTTCTCCTTGCTCTTCGGTGGTGTCGTGATGATGATGGTCACACGAATGTGTCTCATCCTGACGGTGCTGACACTGGTGCTCACGTTCCTGGTGGTGCACCGCGATTGAGGGTCGGTGGTGGTTGCTTGCCGTCTCGTTCGTCGGTTTCTTGTGGTGGCAATTGCCTGAGCCATCGCAGTGGCCCGACTGGCCATTCTGGTAGTGATGCGGATCGTCGTGTTTGAAGCAGGAGTCATGATGATGTAAGCGCCAGCCCGATGGCCCTGTTAGCAACCCACTGCATGGTGGCTGAAGTGCATGGATTGCGCTACTGGTGGTGCGCGCAGAGAGTCGCGTCACTGCAAAGCGCTGGGCTGCGCGTCGACTGACCGACGAAGCTACGGTCCGAGCCAACAACAACGACACCACCATTTCGATTGACGCTCACTCACTGCGACTTGGAGTCCAATGTGGCAAATGGCGCTGCCCCCCACCTCTCTCTCTCCATTGGGGACCCTGTGGACTCGCGCGCTGACAAGAAAGGTGGCGCGTGTGCTTGTAGCGAGAGGGAAAAACCTGTCAAAGCTGATGATGGCTTTGTAAGAGAGGTTTTGCGTGCCACATCAAACCACATGCAAGAAACCGGCATCAAATCGGATGATGGGACAAGGTCCATGGGTGCGGCGTTTCGTGGGCTTGTTCACGGACCAAGTGGAGTCGCATTTGCTACGTGGCCAGTGCCAAAGGGTGCTGTCGGGTGTTTCCCTATCCAAAGCCAGCCTCTTTTGGAGACCAGACGAGGCCGTATAGTACTTGAAGTGGGCACGCATCAATCTCGTTGGAAGAAGTGCGATCCCAATCCATCATCGGATTGCGTTGCAATCTCGTGGGTTTGTGTGGACGCACGTGGTGGATTTGTTCATTGCATGACGCGCAAGAAGCGGCAAACTCTCTTGCAGGGCAGACCCCATCCACGTCCCGTCCCAGCAGCCACGGGTTTCGAAGCTGAATCATATACCAAGAGCAAGTGTTGTCTGCGTTTGGAGGAGCAAAACCAATGCTCTTGTTGGGTTTCAACACACTGTTGACATCGGTTCTTCTCCTTGGAAGCATAGGTGCTTGTTGTTGTTGTTGCGATTGTGGATGTGTGCGTGGTGGTTCCGAATGAACAAATCACTGCAGAGTCTGCTTGCTGTTGAGTGCTGAGCAGTTGAGGTGAAAGTGAACGACCTTTGGCTTCACCATCTGAACGTTGGGTCCTCTGGATGTGGTGGATACACTTCATGCGTCTCTGTCCAGGTTGGTGACCCGATTTCTTCGTTTTTGAGAGTCTCGTGACAGCTGGTGATCCCACAGCTGCAAGGAAATGTGGTTGCTATGGTACAATCGAGAAGCAAGCTTCAACGAAATGATGGATAGAATGATGGGAGCAATCACCTGGAGGACCGCGTAGTCGAGACCACGTTGGCATATGGAGTAAGAAGCTCCCAAGTTGTGGACCTTCTGATCACTTGGGAGTAGCAGCATCCATCAAGGGTTCTTCTGGAGCAGCGTGATTGATTCGGTGGCGGGCTCGTTGGTCAATCGTGTTTTCTGTGCTTAGGTCCTACACCACCATGTCGACGGCACATGCAACCGAGCGGCACTTGACGACAAATCCCAGTGCGATGAACTCGTTCAAGGAATGGCCACGACAGCATCTGCGAATACTCGTTAATGCATCCGTTTCGGGCTTGGATGGGAACAAATCAACCATCAACTCTTCGTTGGCTTCTTCCTCGCGGCACCAAGCCGTCGATACCAAAGCTTTGACAGACGACTCTGAAATGACAAGTACTTGGTGTGCAGCTGTGGGCGTCTGGCTCTTGGTGGTGTGCGCGGTTGCGCTCAGGTTCTGGGTTGCGAAAAGAGTGCAACAACAGCCGAGTTCCTTCGACGACTCGTTCCACACCACACACAGTCCCATCCTTATGGGCGACAACGAGGCAGAAGACACGTCACGGAATGTCCACGACGATACGCGTTCGAACGACACATTTGAAAGCGAAGGCAATGACAGCAACACTGTGGTTGCGGCCAAGCCGCCCTCCGTTCAAAACTCGGTCATCACCCGTTGCTCTGCGGTCTCGAGTGTCCGATCACTTGTCGATTCGGGCAATAGCCTGGGCAAATCATCACTGTCAGTGAGTGGACGAAACACATGCGGTGGCAGCCTTGTTCCAAGTATCGAGACGGATTCCTCGCTGATCGACCCATCAGAGTATGACGAAGACGAGGTTTATTCCAGGTCCATGATCTCCATCGACCTAGAGCCAGCGCCTCACCCTGTGGAAATCCGCGACGAAGAACTCACGGACCCGCACCTTCCGACGTCGCCGAAAGAACGAGAGCTCACAGTGGGTGTTGATGCTGGGTATCGTTTGTGATAGTGCACTTGGACACTCCCAACTCCACTGAGATGATTTTAAGAAGGTGTCGAGATGCGTGTCCTCAAGTCTGAGCTCACCGAGCTTGTACCGTTTGGTGTCGTGTTCGTTTCTACTACTGAGTCCAACAAGTTTGCCCGTGTGGAAGACATCAATGAGATGCTGAGCACACAAGTCACAGTCTCTCCACGGTGCAATTCCCATATCAAGTCATCGACGTCGTTGTTCTGGTCATTGAAGCAGGTCTGCGTTCGGTCAGAGCGTCGCACTGGCGAAATCGAGACGCTGCAAACGAAGAGTTGCTCTTCCTAACTGAATAAATGAACAAAGTATCTCCACGAAGTATCGTATTGATGCAAACAAACGTGTGGAAGGAGCCACGTTGTTGTCTAAAGCGGGAACAATACGTGCCGTGATTACCAGTGCTGAGGGGCGCATAGGAAAGGTACCTAATGACGCTGGCATCACGCTTCATTTGAACGCTCGACCCTCTACAGATGTACGACAATGACCCATCCTTTCATCCTTGTGAGAGCAGAGGATTGAGGTGAATCAAACAACTGGCAGGAAACCCACTGTTTATGTCAAAGGCCGAGTAAAAGTGGTCACAAGGATCAAGGATTCGATTGTGTTGATGGGAGGGCGCGAGGCCATCTGTTGGCGAAACCCATTTGGTCGAACTGTGGTGTCATGTGGTGCCAGACGCTTCAATGGATTCGATCTGGTCGTCTCTGGTGACAATTAGTACCGATGACGTTCATCGAAGAGGTCGTCTCGGAGGGTTTCTCTCTGGAGTATGCGGTATTGCTTCTTCCTCAATTGGCTTTTGGTTGCTTGGTACCCATCGCGACCATGAGCAAACGATGTTTCGTTAGCGCTGTCGTGCTTTGCTTCGCCATGTTGACGGCGCGTGCAACAAGCGATTCCTTGCCTCCATCCATTGCAAGTGCTCGCGCAGACGACTCGTTCGACAAGAGTCCAAGACACTCTTCGCGATCACTTGCAAATTCTTCGGAACCCGTCGTTCACGTTGAGTCCAAGCCGCTGTCTGGAGAAGCTGACAATACCAGTCAATCCACGAGCTCTTCCCAGTCTTCTTCTTCCTCGCGACGCCACGCGACAGACACCACCAAAGCTTCCCCGAAAAGCTCGACAGTGTCAAGCACTTGGGTTGTTGGCATGTGGATCTTGGTTGTCTGCGCGATTGCGGTGAGCATTGGGTTCTCCATCAAATCACACCGAAAAAACAGAGATTCCTTTGACGAGTCTTTCCAGACTACTCGAAGTCCCAATTTTGTCGTGCGTGATAGTGACGAAGATGGCCGCCCGCAGAGTCTCGAGGATGGTGGGCGCGTGAACGACACGTTCAAAAGCGAAGTGGTATCGATCGTGGCTCCGTCCCATCAGAGTTGTGGAGTCAATCGTTTCTCTTCAGTCTCGAGCAATCGACTTTCTTCGCTTGCAGCTTCAGATTGTACCAATTACAAGTCCACATTGTCAGTTGGTGGACGAAACACTTGTGGGAGCTCGTATGTGCCAAGTCTCGAAACAGATTCGTCCATGTTTGACCAGTCCGAGTTTGACGAAGACGAGATCTATTCGTTGTCGATGGTCTCGATGGACTACATGGAACCATCAGGGCACCACTCGAGAGAAACCAGCGACGAGCAACCTTGGACAACGTTGCCAAAGCGAGAGTTCCCGACAGTGGATTGTGTCACGAAACTCGACACTGGGATAGTCGTGACGTCCAGGAACGGTCGGGGTATCTCGATTGAATACTGCAATGTCACTGGGGACGCGTCAGTGTCGGACGACAAAACGTAGAACCTTGGGATCAGTTTGGCTTGCGGACAGCAAGTGAATCGACGTGGCGTGTTGGGGCAAGCACACACATGGTGATGTGGATTCACTTTGAGCTTGTTGGATGTCGAACAGAGGCCAAAGCTAGAATGCCGAACCTGCCTGGGGTAGCAGCCAACCTCCAGCATGTCCCATTGGTCTGGTTGTATCCAGCGGTCCAGTTCGACAGTGTCTGCTACATCCATGGACTGGAAAACAAGCGACACATTCCACAAGCTTTCCATTGCCATCGCATGTGAAGTCGTTCGGTAGAGCAGCGTACTGATAGACGAGATAGACAGTGTTGGCAGTGATATCCTGAATGAAAACAGGTGGTTGATGCATCATTTGCCTGACAACTTGCAACCTTTCTAGCTCCTATCAGAAGATCCTCTCCTGAACACACCTCCTTGGAGGTTGCATGCTTCTTTGACAGCTTCGCACACACAACTTCCATGAACAGGATCTCGTTCGGGAGCTCTGCTGACGTTTTACATCATGGTGCTGACAGCAACTGCAAGCGCTGCTGCAACTATTGCGCTCGTCATGCGGTCAAGACGTCAAATGCGAACGCTAATCGATTCTTCCAAAGCAGACGACAGAGTCTCAATCTGGCTCGGATGATAGTTATCTTTCCTCAAGTACTGGTACTTCCCTGTCATCTTTCTCCCAGAGTCTACTACTAGCCGACGACAAAGCGTCGATCCAGAAGTCGATGTGTGAGCAGTTGCTTGCTTCGGTGGTCCAGAACGACGAAGGCGGTGGCGAGAGAGAGAGGATTCAAGGATGGAAGATTCTGATCGGTAAGGAATGAACTGTTGCGTATTGAAGTCCAATCAAGAGACCGGTTGATCTTGATGCGATCAAAGAGCAAAGTCGTGCACGAAGCAAGTGCTGGAAGTCACAGCCTGCCAAAAGAATGGTCGAGCTCCAACTGCTGGTCCCTACATGTGGGTTGTTCATGCTGGTGAGCGTCAGTGTGTGCACAGGGTTTTGTGATGGCAGTGATGGATTACCAGAGAGAGAGTCGTCGTAAATGAATCTATCCACGGCGACAGTGATCAGGTGTTTCCATTGGAGTAGTGCTACGCCGATCTTTGTAGCTGGCGATCAGGTTGCTGTACGAAAACGGCAGCTTTTGCATTGGAGATCAACACTGTGACCAACTGATGCAGTTCCCTTTGGGGGTTGCCAGCCAGCTTGGCGATGAAGACAGTAGTCATTTGAATGTCTAGGCATCACCACATGCACTTTACGCTAACTTCATCATATTGCATTTTGACAACTTGCCACCAACTTCCAAACAAATGATCAAGCTCTGGTTCGCACCGTTGGCCGTGGTTTGCATCAATGTGGCGATTGCAAATGCATCCGTGGGATCCATCGCTGCCAGCAACGCTTTGAGCAAATGGCCAAAACGTCACATGCGATCGCTTATTGATTCCTTTTCACCGGACGACACTGTTGACTTGGTAGTACTCTCTGGATCAGATTCACACGAGGCAACCTTTGCATCCTCTTCCTCTCGACACCAAGCGAATGAGACCAAAGCCCCAAGACATGGTTCCAGAATGGTAAGCACTTGGTGCGTGTTAGGTCTATGGATCTTCGCAGTATGTGCGATCACGACGGCGATCTGGGTCGCGATGAGAACGCAGACCAAAGGTGATTCCTACCACAACACTTCGGACAAGACTTGCAGGGTCAGTGCCACCTGCTGTGGTGATGAAGAAGACGATTCAGAGCTAGACACTACCAAAGGTTACCAACGCCACCATCACTACAACAGCAACGCTATCGTGGCTGGCGGCCGGTCCGCGCATCTAAACTCTACCGTGGATCGCTCTTCCGAAGCCTCGAGTGTGTGTTCGCTTGCAGATTCCGATTATGTCAATTACAAATCGACGTTGCCTTGCGTTGACAGCTTTGTCGCGAGCCTCGAACGTGATTCTTCGGTGCTTGACAAGGCCGAGGTGGACTACGACGACGAGATGTATTCTATGTCCATGATCTCCACCTACGATGACGACGATAATGACGTGGACATTTGATGAAGGTTGACGGGGACGACTTCACTGGATGAACAGCGTCGAACGTTTCTACAAGAGTTGAAGCGCAGATTCGGTTGTGCCTCAAGGATGGACACCAGACTCACAGCCGAGAGGAACAGTCGAAGTATGTCTCTTGTGTGTTCGAACTTCTCTCATGGCACCCAGCTCGGTCAAAGTAGTCTGCAGAATGGAGGATCTCGTGGAAATCAGGGCCCTACAGTCAGCAGAAGAATCGACCACGCTCTCATTTGGCTCGAACTCCTTCGAGCGGAGAGACACGAGGAATGCAACAGGTTTGTGGAGTCGGCTCGTGTCCAGAGCGATGGCAGGGAGCCTGTGAACGATTCGCATGGTAGAGTTCCTTCCTGTGGTGAGAGATCTGGATGAGAATGCTTGCCCACACACCTTAACAAATGCAACGAGAGAAGGCGAACTGAATGGAACTGTTCTGCTACTGGTAGAGTCAACAACATACATGATGCTGGCCCAACAGCTGGTTTCCGTTGAATCAGCAGTTGTGTGTTTGGTTGGAATGGTCTTTTCACATTGAACACAGCTGGGCCATGCAATGTGTACGTGTTGTGTAGCATTTGACGGCAACTGCGAGAGGTTGTCGTACGAAGAATTATTGCTGGTGTCTGGGCTTCACGTGTTGGATTGATCAGGTTTGCCATTTGATATGATACGCCGGCAGCTGGCGATCAGGTTGTCAGGATGCTGCATGGTTCGAAGTGACAGCATTTCCATCAGAGATCAACGATGGGAGCAACTGGTGCACCGCCATTGCAGGTATGTGAGGCCCCCAAGCCTCATCCATCTTCACTTTCAGTCAAATAGTCTTAGACTGCTTTGGATTCCACGTCAACAAATGAACAAGCTCTGGTTCGTGGCCCTGGCGATGCTTTGCATCCACGATGCCATGGCAGACGGGTTCGTAGATGCCATCGCCGCGAGTGGCGAGATCGTTGACCGACCAAGACATCATGTGCGAACTCTTGTTGATTCCTCTGCATCCAACGGCTCCGTTGACTCGGAAGCCCACGAGCCGACCACAGCGGCATCTTCCTCTCGCCCTCAAGCGGCCAAGACCACAGCGCCGAGTGAACTCTCGCGAATGACAAGCACCTGGTTCTTCGTGGGACTCTGGATCGTTGGCGTGTGTGTGGTTACAATGTGCTTTTGCCTCGCGATGACCGTGCAACCAAAACGTAACTCGATCGGCGACGATCGTTTGGCCAAACCTCGAAGGATCAGTGTCACATGCTGTGGTGAATTTCATCAATACGACACCGCGTCAAACACCAAGAATGCGACTTGTTTGGACAGCCCAGCGGGAAGCAACTGGAACTACAGCAACAACCACATCAACCACTTTGAAGTTGCTGCCAACCAACTGCCAAAAGCACACAACACTGTCATCAACCGTTTCTCCGAGCTCTCAAGTGTGTGTTCTCTTGCGGATTCGGATTCGGATTCGGGTTAGAACAATGACAAGTCGACAGGGATTGATGATGCCAGCAGCTTGGAGTATTCGCTGTTGGACGAGTCGGCGCTGGACGAAGTCGAGATGTACTCGATGCTCACGATCTCCTTCACCGATGACACCCGCTCGACTATTGTGGGACGAAATGATGGGATCATGGTCTAGTGATGGAAAGTGAATCACGCGGCCACTTGTTCAAACGCGCAGTTGATCGATCCATTGGAGAGGAATTTGGAGGTCGCCGTCGGAAAAGTCATCAATGCGATCATGCAACTCGTCTTCCACCATGCCGAGCGACGACTTTTGGATGCAAATCCGTCCAGACACCCATCCACGCAGGGATCTTTGTGTGTGACGAGACCTCCACCGCGTTGGTGCAGTCCGAGTGTCACGTTCTGGTGTCGAGAGCAATGATATGGACGCTGGGAACGATCGGCATCGTTGAGTTTCTGGGAGGTCTTCAAGATGCCTCTTCTGGAGACTTAGATCTCGACCTTTTTGCACGCAACTTGGTACAGAGCGGACCCACCTGACATCTTGTCGCGTCGTCGTCTGTTGCTGCTCAACATGCTCGTCTCGAACCAGCCAGCAGTTTTGGGCCAAGACCAGGACTTGGTGCAAATCCTCCTGCTGGTTTCTCGTGGTTCGAGTATCATATCACACCTTGGAAGGTGGAGGTCGGTGTGTCGCGAGGATGGCGCGTGCTGGACGAAAAAGCCGAAGAACGGAGACGTTGTGCTGGCGTGAAACATGTCCTTTGTGTTCGTCTGTCGCCTGCACTGCGGGTTCGTCAGTTCAACTTGCATTCGGTGGCCATCCACTCGACCCGAAATGGAGAGAACGGACATCATCAATCCTACGATCCTCGATTATGATTCCCACCAGCTTGTAGGATATGACGAGCACGTTGCATTGCCTGCTGGTTGTGCTCATCCTGAGGTTGTCGTTGATCTTTTCCACCTTGTTCAGGACAGTGTGATGGAGGACTGACCCGTTTCAGAATCGAAGGAGCTTGCCGCACGAACGCAACGACAGATAAGGGAATGCCATGGGCTTTCAAACGTTTGCATTTGTTGTTCTGTTGTGTGGTTACTATTCGTCGTCGTCCTGCAATGCCAATGGCGCTTTGACCCGCCGCTTTGGTACCGTGGCTTCTGTGAATTTCAAGGTTCCATGAGGATACCCATTGCTTTTGGCCAGGCTCTTGGCCAGCAAAAACGCCACTTCCATGCTCTGCGCGTAGTTGAGTCGCGGGTCACAATAACTGGTGTACCGCAACGGCAAATCCACTTCATCGATGTCTTGTGGCCCGCCCACACATTCCGTCACGTTCTCGCCTGTCAGTTCAAAGTGCACGCCTCCCAGTTGGCTACCCATGCGCTTGTGGATCTCGATGGTCTGCTTGAGCTCGCTCAGGATGTGGTCAAAAGGACGCGTCTTGTAACCATTCTCGGCCACGATCGTGTTGCCATGGCACGGATCGCACGACCAGATCACGGCCAACCCTGCTTTCTGCACAGCTTCGATGTGTTGCGGAAGAAGCGACGCCACCTACCCATCATGTATTTCATAATCAATCAGCCCCTGGCGCTTCTCGTCAACAAATCGTAGGCACACGAACACACCTGATCCTTGCCATAACGCGTGATGAGAGTGATCTTGCCAGGGTTCTCCTCGGGGTTTCTCCACAATCGACGAATCAACGGCACCAGATCCTCGGTCCTCATGCTGGGGCCCACTTTGATGCCGATCGGGTTCTCAATGCCGCGACAGTACTCGACATGCGCGTGGTCCAGTTGCCGCGTACGGTCGCCAATCCAGAGGAAATCCGTGCCCACGTTGTAGAATTTGCCATCGTACTCTCGTGTCATGGTCTCCTCGTAACCCAATTCCAGTCCTTCGTGGGAAATGAACAAATCCACGGTCTTGAGGTTGGTGTTGTTGGTGCCGACGCCGCACGTGTGCACAAAGTTGAGGCAGTCCAGGATCTGGTTCACCATGTGTTGGTACTCTTGCTTGCGCGAGGACGAATGGATAAAGCCCAAGTCCCATTTCTCGGCGTGATGGATATCCGCAAACCCGGCACCCAGCAGCGCGCGGCCATAGTTGAGCGTTGCTGTTGCACGCAAGTCATTCGGATCAGTTCCTCCAATCAATTCCAGTGTTTTGGTGTGTTTGCCGCACCTGCACTGTGAAAGTACCCTTGCAGCAGCCGCTGAGGGTCTGGCGTGCGGTCATTTTTGTCGTAGCCATTGATGTTTTCTCCACGAAAGCTCGGCACTTCTTGGCCGTCAATGATCTCGGTGTCTTTGGACCGGGGCTTGGCAAACTGGCCGGCCATGCGCGCGACGCGGATGGTGGGCATGCGGGCACCCCAGACCAGCACCAGACTCATCTGGATCATGATGCGCAATTTCTTTTCAATTAACGAGGCCTCGCAGTCTTCAAAGCGCTCGGCGCAGTCGCCTCCTTGCAACAAAAAGCGTTGGCCCTGAGCCACTTCGGCCAATTGCTCTTTCAGACGTTCAATTTCCGTGACCGACACCAGTGGCGGCAGCGTGCGCACTGGCTCCCATCACAACACAACACACATAAAGAGTCAACGTCATCAGCTCCCCATGGAACAGCAGCAGCACTGGCGAAAGCGATGGCGCACGATCTTACACTTGGTGTAAACTTGCTCCAGTGCTTTGGTGTCGGCGAACGGCGCCAAATGTTTGGCTGGCAGCTGACGCCACGAAGAAGGCGACCACTTGGTCGTCTCCTGTTCTTCTTCTGCTTGTTGCGGTTGTTGCTGGGGGTTCATGGCGTTGGCTTCTTCTTCGTTGACGTCCACGTCCGCTGGGTCACCACAACACCAGAGCAAATTTGGGATTGACGATGGAGCGGGGCAGAATGTTGAGCCTGGCGCGTGGTGAGGCGTGCAGGTCGCACGAAGGTTGCACCAACACTCGTTTCCCTTGGCTTCTCCTCCCATGACCACCGTGGGGTGCATGGGAACGAGCACCAACAAAATGACGAGTCGGATGGTCAACGCTGCGGAGGAAGCCATTCAGGAAGACGAATCGACAGAAGAGAAGAAGCTTTCCTTGCGGATTGGTCCGAGTATCCGCAGTAGACAGAAGAGTAGACACACCAAAGCAGAAGAATACGAGCACAAACGGACCCGCAAGACGGAAAAGATCGCCCTTGGTTGGGGCGACCTCCTCCAGTGACGCAACGCGCCTTGTGAGCTCCGAATAGTAGCCCCGTCCTGTAATGGCGCCCTCTCGCTTTTTCTTGTGGTGACAACGATGACGCCCACGACGACATCTCCCGACCTGCGACTTGGGACGAGACGCTGACCTTTCATGTGTCACTTGTGGGACGAGGAAGTGATGATGGTAGCGCCTGAAATTGCTACGATGCTTAGCAAAATGCACGCCGGACAAGTGTAAATTGGAACCGAGTGCATGGACTGTGTGTGCGCCAGTGTGGGCATAGCGCTGGGTGGTGTGTAGGATCGTGACTTTGGCGTAGGTTGCCCGAGGCACGAATCAAATGGAGCATGCATGGTCTGACCCCAGAATTGAGATCATTGTGATGCCAGTTCCAGTTGACCCTGTCCCACACGAATCCAGTGCATCGACTTAGTTTGTTATCCAACTGAACTCAGTAGCATATGGGGCCATCGTGCGACCGGAAATGGGAAGAACAGACATCGCCAATCCTACGATCCGGAATCTTTATTCCCACCGACTAGTGGGACTCGATCAGCATGCTCCACTGTTGTACCTATCGGGTTCGCTCAGCCCGAGGAAGAAGTTGGTCTTTTTCAGCTTGTTCAGCGCACTGCCAGAATCACAAACCGCAACAAAGACAACTCCACTCGATTCTAGTCGCAATTCTCTTGGCGCGTTGGGTCTCAGAGGTCGTACCTCTCAAAATGAGGTTTACGAGCGTTGATGAACGCTAGACAAAGAGGAGCAAGAAACTCGGCATTCGATATTACTACGTTGATGTTCTGCTTGCTCTGCGATATCACTGGTACTTGCCCCGCCGTTTTGGCCCCGAGACTTCTGTGAGTTGACCAACACGCGTCACTTTCCCCGAGTTGGGAGTGATATCGAAGGTCGATCGACTCTTTGGAAATGATCCCATCGATAGCATTCACGTTGGTAGTTTAGACAAGCACCTTTATGCCTTTTGACGACGGCAATGACGTGCTTCAAGCTTTGACAACGTGTCTGGTTACAAACATTTAAACACAACAAACACTTCTATGCGCTGCTTCGACTGCTGCGGCTATGGCTATCGGAGCCCTGTGGGAAGCACGGAAAGGGTCTCAGATTCGGCAGCGTGTCCATGGCCGAAAGACTCGTCAGATACACGTCGTTGGCGCTCATCCAGTCATCCTGCATGAGCCCTTCGCGAAAGTTGCCGTCCGGGCCACCGGAATCGGCTGGATTGTATTGATACTTGCTCTCCGGGTTCAGCGACCACATAAAACCACCGGACCACCCGGGCTGCTTGGCAACCTGAATGGAAAAGTCGGTACACCGTCGCGCTGTGAACATTGGGTGGCGGTCCGAAGTGTACAAGCCGCCGAATTCACCCAATACCAGCGTGGGGCCGGTCTCCGAGGCCAAATAGCCAAACATATCGTTCATGGTGGCTTCAACGCGATGGCGAAGTGTGTTGTCGTCCAGCTCCACATACCCTTGAAGCGTGTCCCCGGGGCCACGTTTGCCTCCACCATAGAAATACAGCTGTGGGTACACCGCGGGGGTGTAATAGTGCGGGGCCCAAACCAGTTTGTTTGGGATCTTGAACTCCAGTGGACTCGCTTTGACTCCTTGCAGCCCACCACCGTACCAATCGTAGTACTCAAATTCTTCCCCGTCAATTGTGACCGTGCGCTGGCCGTTGACGCCTTCCACAAAACCCAGCCATTTGTCGCACCCGGCCAGCATGGTGTTGGCGATCCGCTCGGCTCCATCGCGAAAATCGGTTGCAGTGCCGTCGCCCCAGGTTGCTTTAAATGGCTCGTTCTTGAGATCGATGCCCATGACGTTCCAGTACTCGTAGCTGCACAGGCTTGACGTCAAAATGCCAATGGCCTTGAGAAAGTCTTTCTCGCTGACCGCACTATTGTACCAAAGCCGTCCATTGTCGTCATTGGTCAGGGTATGCATGCTCAAGAGCACGCCAATCTTTCGAAATTGGAGGACTTTGATGACGCTCTGAAGTGTGGAGATGTAGTTA
This sequence comes from Paralagenidium karlingii, assembly GCA_027475765.1. Lineage (NCBI taxonomy): Eukaryota > Oomycota > Peronosporomycetes > Paralagenidium > Paralagenidium karlingii. Next base: position 26,779 of record JAMFLO010000197.1, read on the forward strand.
GTCACGTTGATGGCGCGGTTCGCTTGTCTGTTGATCATGTTGATGTTGGGCTTCTTGTTGCTGAGAATGGAAGAAGCCATTAGTGGCAATCGCACGGCATTGAAGTTGTTTCTTTCCAGAAACATCGCGACTTGATACTGTCGAAAGCCATCGGCCATAAGCCAGTGATTCTAAACGATGGGAACGTTCGAAAACGATACTCACAGCGTCAGTGCCGTTGTCACTGTTGTCCCAGAGTCCAAAAGGAAGACCTTCATCACTGTAGAAACACGAAAAGCGCACGAGATTGTGAGTTTTGGGTGTAGTCGATGAGCTCCATTGTTCTGCAACAAGCTTCTTACGTTTCCATGCCGAACCTATGACCCAACAAACCGAGCGTGAGCAACTGCCAAGTCCACTGTCAGCCTTAATCACCACACGAGAGCCCACCAGTTGACGCCCTTGAGTGCAATGGGCACTTCTGTTCCATTGGAGGAGACGGCGAAGATGCGACCGTTTTTGCTCATATAGTTTGGCAGCTCGCATGCTACACACCACAACAGGGTCACAAGTGAGGAAACTATCATTGGATGCAGTCTGCACGGCTCAGATCGCGTTGCTCACTGCTGTCCGGATACACTTTTGGGTTGCCCACGATCCCGTCATCGCTGATAATGTCTTCGGTCCTGTTGGTGGTTTTGGTGGTGGATTTGCCACCACTGATCTGCTTGTTTTTGAAAATGTTCATTTCGGCTTGGTCCACGCGGGTTTGCGCGGTCTGGTGGTGGCGAATGCCGAAATATGTCACACAAAACACCGATGCCGCGACCATGCAGGTAACAAAGCACACTCCTGGCCAGGTCTTTCGACAGCATCCGATGTCAGCTGGCACATACCAATCAAGGAAAAAGGTCGTGGGGGCTTACTCGGATGCGTCCTTTGTAGCGTCGCGGCGATTCCTGAACGAAATCAGACGGCTGGGTAGCTTCAATGCCGCGACCGAACAATGATCCTCGCACAAACACGTCTTGCGCATTTGAAGAAGACGATCTCGTCGTGGATGCTTCGATTCGTTGCTGCTTCATGAGATTCGAGTTGCGATACATGGAATCATCGCTATGAGCTTCTTCTTCGTCCAGATTGTCGTTGGCACTCTCGAATGGGCAGTTCGGTGTGCCTGGTTCATGGTTACCGCCACTGCCAAAGGACTCAACTTGGCTGTTGCTGAGACAGAGACTTCCTTTTCCGCTGTAGGAGCTTCGGTTGTCGTCGCTTTTGCCCTTGCGTCCGCTTCGAGAGCTGCACATAGAGCTTCGTTCGTAGCGTTCATAGTGCAAGTCACTGAACATGAACGTCGGTGTGGCTCCGGCCGCGACACGGCTGTTGCGCGCGGCCAGCGCGGCCTCCATGATGCTCTGACTGGAGCAGGTCTCTCGCTTGGAGAGCTGATGATCCAGATCGCTGTCAATGTCAATCTCCAGCGCAAACTCGTCGGCGCTGGCGTGGACCATTGTGATTGGAAAGTGGCTGAAGCAGCTCTCTCTCTCTCGCTGTCTTGCTGTCTTGCTCTTGGCTACCTACGCCCTCCAAAAGGATTCTGCGCAGTGCCCCTTGATGCAATCAAGTGCAGGTCAGTAGGCTCATGGTTTTCTCTTTCAAGTTGCAGTGTCGATACTGTAAGAAGCAACTGGCACATCTCCCTTCGAAGAGGTTTTATTGAAACGTCTGATTGTTTTCGACAAAGTACGATGATACCAAAAAAGGCCAGGATTATTAATAAGTGGAGGTGGCGGATGGGTGAGAGTGGTTGGCAAGATACATATTGCGTAATCGATTGGGACAGGTTCATGTGTTTTCAGAGGAGTTGCTGACGCTTCGGTTGAAGTGATGGGCTGAATCAACCTACCCATTGGGACTTTTTTGTTTTATGCATGGGTTCACAGCTTTTGGCTTTTTAAAAACACAACGATCACGCAACAACAGACCTCAAATATCTGCTGGTGCGTTGGTGAGCTGAATGGCTTGCGCAATGGGATGCAGAGTTGCTGCTGCTATTGCTATTGTGTATTCTTTTTTTCTTGCTACGTGTCTTTTGACTTTGGATACCATGGGAATTTGTGTGCGTGGGCGCGAGCGAGTTCTGAAGCGTTTTCTTCTATTTTTGTGAATCCACCACCTCAGCTCACCAAACGCAGCATTCTACCGTATGGCCAGGATACCTGAATGACGGCAGTGTCTTTTCAAAATTCTAAGGAAGCGAAATGGAACCCTTGGGGAAGATCGTATTTAATCGCGCAAGGTGGGAGCGCACCAATGAATAGCTGTTACAAAAAGAGTTCCAGACTGCATTGGAACCGGTATCAAGACGGTACGATCCTGTTTGAATGTTTGAAAGTCCCAAAGGAAAGGAACCCCAAGAGCAACTTGGCGCGCACACGCGGGAGTCAAATTGTTTGGAGCAGCAACATGGACAGCAGCGACGACGAGGTGATGCGAGAGGAACAAGTAGAAGAAAAAGAAGAGCTTTGATGGGATGGCTGGTCACCTGATCACTCATCTCTCTTCTTTGGGATGGACAGGTCTGGGTGATGTCTTCTGAAGACGAACAAGAGAACCGACCACTGCCAAAGGCCAAAACGCCCAAAGCAGCCGCCAAACCAAAGGCCAAAACCAAACCAAAAGCCAAGCCACGCGCTGCGCTGCAATCGATTTCTTCCAACCAGCCTTCGGACGATGAAGAAGAAGCACACGAGCAAGTGACGTCAAGTGCCCAAGTCCATAAAAGCTCCAGCCAAAAGCAATCCATTGAGCAGATTTACCAAAAGAAAACCCAATTGGAACACATTCTATTGCGTCCCGACACGTATGGTAAGGCATTTATTATGAATTTGGATTTGTTGTGCGTATGGAGTGTTTGTGTCACGACAACGCTGATGGATGTCGTGATGATGGCTAGTCGGATCCATTGAACCGGTGACGCAACCAATGTGGGTATACGACGAGGTCAAGAACTGCATGGAGAACCGCAAGATCACCTATGTGAGTCGGTTCACTGGATCCGCTTGCAAGACTGTCGAGGTTGGATTGATTTTCTTTTTTTTTGTTTTTTGCCATGATGAACCAGGTGCCGGGGCTGTACAAGATCTTTGACGAAATCATCGTGAACGCCTGCGATAACAAGCAACGCGACCACTCCATGGACACTATCAAAGTCACTATCGACGTGAACCAGGGCGAGTTGTCGGTCTGGAACAATGGCAAGGGCATCCCCATCGCGCTGCATAAAGAGCACCAGGTGTACGTGCCCGAACTGATTTTCGGTCACTTGCTGACGGGCAGCAACTTTGACGACAAGAAAAAAAAGACCACGGGCGGAAGAAATGGCTATGGCGCCAAATTGACCAACATTTTCTCCACCAGATTTGTCATTGAGACGGCCGACGCCAAGAGCAAACAGAAATACCGTCAAGTGTTTGGCCAAAACATGAGCGAAAAGCAAAAGCCCGTGATCTCGTCGTATAACGGCAAAGGTGATTACACCTGCGTGACGTTCCGACCCGATCTGCAACGTTTCAAAATGGACCATTTGGACCAAGACATTGTCGCACTGTTCAAGAAGCGTGTGTACGATGTCGCGGGCGTCACGGATAAGAGCCTCAAAGTGTTCTTGAATAATGAACGCATCAGCATCAAGTCTTTTGCGCAGTATGTGGAGATGTACCGCGGTGGTAAGAGTGCAAGCCAGCAAGAAGAAGAGAACGAGGATTGTGGTAGTGGTGGCGACAGCAAGAGTTCTGCTGAGCCAGTGATTTTTGACAAACCCGACGATAGATGGCAAGTGGGAATTGGTGTGAGTGACGATGGTTTCCAACAAGTTAGCTTTGTGAATGGCATTTGCACCACAAAAGGCGGGCAGCATGTCAACTACATTGTGGACCAAGTCATCCATCGTCTCACAGCGGTGATCAAAAAGAAAAACAAGGGCGAAGCAGTGAAGCCAGCGCACATCAAGAACCATATGTGGGTGTACGTCACGGCGTTGATCGATAACCCAGCTTTTGACTCTCAAACCAAAGAAACGCTGACCACTCGGCCCCCATCTTTCGGATCATCTTTCACTTTGAGTGACAAATTCCTCAAGCAGATTGAGAAAAGCGGAATGGTCGAACACATTCTGTCATTTGCCAAGTTCAAACAGACCGCCGAATTGAGACGGAAGGGAGCACAAGGAAGCCGTAAATCCAAGTTGACTGGTATCGCGAAGCTTGATGACGCAAACTTTGCTGGAAGCGCGAAAGGCAAAGACTGCACGCTTATTCTGACAGAAGGAGATTCTGCCAAAGCACTTGCGATGAGTGGGCTTGCTGTTGTTGGACGTGATTTTTATGGTGTTTTCCCATTGCGTGGCAAGTTGCTGAATGTGCGAGAAGCAAGTCATTCCCAGATTCTCAAGAACGAAGAGATCACCAACATTGTTAAGATTCTGGGTCTGAAATACGGCCAAAAGTATGAAAGCACCAAGGGATTGCGCTATGGCCACTTGATGATCATGGCGGATCAGGATCACGATGGAAGTCATATCAAGGGTCTCGTGATTAACTTTTTGCATCACTTTTGGCCGTCTTTGCTCCAAGTGGAGGATTTTGTGCAAGAGTTCATCACGCCAATCGTGAAATGTTCCAAGGGCAACCGTGTTCAAGTATTCTACACCATGCCTGAATACCAACAGTGGCGGGAAGAGAATAACAATGGACGTGGATGGCGCATCAAGTACTACAAAGGTCTCGGTACAAGCACAGCCAAGGAAGCCAAGGAGTATTTCTCGGACTTGCGAACGCATCAAATCAACTTTGCGTACCAGGGCAACCAGGACGGTGACTCCATTGATATGGCATTCTCCAAGAAGCGTGTCGAGGAAAGAAAAGACTGGCTGCGAGGTTTCGAGCAAGGAACTTTTGTCAACTACGACGTCGAAGAGATGGCCTATTCAGAGTACGTGAATCACCATCTGGTCTCATTCGAATGTTTTGACGCTGACTCCCGATGTATTTGCTCTTCGTCAGATTTGTGAACAAGGAACTCATTCTTTTCTCAATGGCCGACAACATGCGATCAATTCCGTGTGTTGTTGATGGCTTCAAGCCATCTCAACGAAAGGTTTTGTTCTGCTGTTTCAAGAGAAATCTCAAGGTGAGTGCGTCCATAAGTATCCCGTTGTAGCTGCATCACAATAACCTGATGGATTTGCGATTCATAACACAGAACGAAATCAAAGTGGCTCAGTTAGCTGGTTATGTGTCCGAGCATTCGGCCTACCATCATGGCGAGATGAGTCTGAATGGAACAATTATCAACATGGCTCAGGATTTTGTTGGTAGCAACAACGTGAATCTGCTGTCTCCGAATGGTCAGTTTGGTACTCGTGCCTTGGGTGGTAAAGATGCTGCAAGTCCTCGTTATGTGTTCACCAAGTTGGAACAAGTCTCGTGGAGAATCTTCAATCCGCTGGATAACGAGATCCTGAATTACCTGGATGAAGATGGGCAATCAATTGAACCTGAATGGTATATGCCCATCATTCCAATGGCGCTTGTGAATGGAAGTGAAGGTATCGGTACAGGTTGGTCGAGCAACGTGCCCAATTACAACCCCCTCGACGTCATCCGCAACCTTCGTCTCAGAATCAACAACGAGCCCATGGAGCCGATGGTCCCATGGTACCGTGGCTTCAATGGCAAGATCATTCCCAAAATCTCCAGATCTGAGAATGAAACCTTTCTTGTCCAGGGATTGTACGAAGTCCCTGACGAGAGTACGTTGGTTATCACGGAGTTACCAGTCAAGTCCTGGACACAGAATTACAAGCAGTTCCTTGAGACGCTGCTGGAGAGTGGAGCGATCAAAGACTTTAAGGAAAACCACACCGACACCACCGTTCTGTTCACCATCTCGATGGAGCCTGCAAAGCTTCAGGAAATCGTGAATGCGCCAGGAGGAATCATGAAGAGATTCAAGCTCGAGGCATCGCTGAGTACTTCCAACATGCACATGTTTGACTCACAAGGCCGAATTCGCAAGTACGAGAGCCCCCATGAAGTGATGGAAGAATTCTTCACACTTCGTTTGGAGTTTTATGACAAGCGCAAACAGGCTCTGTTGGCCAAGTTGCAGGATCAAATCAAATGTCTGGAAAACAAGACGCGCTTTATTCTGTCGGTTGTCAAAGGCGAGTTGAAAGTCAGCAATCGCAAGAAAAAAGATTTGCTGGAGGAATTGGAAACAAAGGGCTTCGATCGTATTTGTCCAAAGACGAAGAAGCACAAGCAAGCTGAACCAGAGGGTGAAGGCGAGGATGCTGATCTCGATGGCGACGAGTCGATGGAGGACGCTGAGAAGCTGAATAGCAAGGGATACGACTATTTGTTATCGATGCAAATCTGGAGTCTGACCAAGGAACGTGTGGAAAAGCTGCAAAGTGAACTTCAAGAAAAGCAACAAGAGCATGATGATCTGTCCGCGAAGACCATCGAGACTCTGTGGCTGGAAGATCTAGAAGAGTTGGAGGATGTGTTGGTGGCCACGGAGGAAGAAAAGACTAAGCAAGCTGCGCGTGCCACTGCCTCTATCAAGCGAAAGGCTGGAGCAGTAGGTAGAGGACGTCGTAAACCCGCCGCCAAACCCAAAAAGTCTCGAGTGAAAAAGTTCATTGCTTCCAGCGATGAAGAGTCGGGCGGTGGTGATGATGACGAGGCATTCAGCGACTCTGACTATGAGGAAGTGTCAGCTCCCAAAAGGCCAACACCAAAGCCAAGAGCCACAAAGACAAGGGAGAAACCCAACAACACCAAAGCTAATGCATCCACAGCACCCAGATCACCAAAGGCAGAGAAGACGAAGCCAAAGAAGGAAGATGTCGATGTGGAAGTGCTGTCCCTCGCGGAAAGACTTGCACAACGAGTGCAGGTGACACCAAAGAAACAGCTTAGAATCACAGACTACGCCGCCACAAGCGCACCAAACGCTACTTCAACGGCTTTGTTCGCCGCGGGCTCTTCTCCGAAAGAAGAGGTCGCCATGGACTCTCAATCCGATGACGACGTGTTTGCCTTTGAAGCGAACAAGTCGAAGACACAAAAGCCGCCAAGAAAAATCGTCAAACCAAAGGCTGCTACCGCCACTGCGAAACCCAAGGGTCCTGCCAAGAAGTCAGCCAAATCAGCTGTCCAACACACCACCAAAGCAGCTCCAGCACCCAGGTCCAGAGGTGAGTCTTGTTGCTTTATGGTATGTGCTTGTTTTGTTCTCCTGGTCTGAGGGTGTGACTTGGATTGCACTCTGTTGTCATCAAATCAGCTCCAAAACGTGCCAAAGAGAAAACACCAAAGAAAGCACCTGCACCTCGAGCAGGTGGCAACAGTCTTGTGATGGAGACTCCGCCTCGAGGTACACTGCTTTAATTCTTCGTTGCATTATTCGACCTTCTGGACTCATCGAGTTTGTCTCTGTCTCTTGTAGCTTCTCCTGCCCCCAAAAAACAAAGAATCGCCAAGAAATCGGCTGTCGATCTGGATGAGAACGACGACGAAGAACAAGACGAAGTACCTCGCCGACGCGGTGGCCGCGTTCGAAATCGGATCACCTACGAAGAAGTGAGCGACAGCGAGGACGGCGATGAAGAAATGGGTTCCAGAAACCACAACAAGAAAAGCAGCGAGGACAAAGAACCCATCATCGTGGATGATAGCAGCGAATTTTCGGCCGACGAGGACGATGACGACAGTGACTTTGAATGAATGAATTATTGATTTGGGCTGGGTCGTTTTTTTTGTCAGGTTTCCGTCCCATCGATATGGCACGACAGCTCCAGATCTCGTCTATTCGCAATTCATCTCCAACGCGCTACTTGATGGATGCGGTCTGTATGTCAGATGGGAAAGGAGGATTCCAGTGGAATGGCTGGATAGCGGTGCAAACACAGCATTCCTGAATGTATCAGAGCGCCGATTTGCTCACTCTGGTTATTCCTTGAGTAAACTGACTTGCAACGAGTCATCAAAGGTGTGTCGATGGAACCGTGCGTAGGCTGGTGGAAGCACACTAAAGTCTCGTTTCAGAAAACTGTCTTGGATCTGGTTTCATGCAAGGATGCAGTACACGAGAAGCCCAACGTCAGACAGAAAAGCAATGGAATGGATCGCGCGCGGGCGCAAGAGAGAAAGAGAGAGAGAGAGAAAGACAGCGTACCCAGAACTGCACAATGTTGAGAAAGCTTGGACAGATGACCATCACGACCGACAGTTCAAAGAACGGATAGTTTTGTAGCGGTTGGAACAGCAAATCGCCAAACGTGCCGAGTTGGCTGGACGATGCGATCAACACGGCGGCCACGATCAGCTTGGAGAACATGATGATGACGATCCACGCGGTCAGTTGGCTGAGCCAGGTACTGCAAGATGAAGATATTCCCATGGTCATCGACGGCGGCGTCATTTTTCCTCCTGTCTGCAGCCCACCACCACCAAGCATGACTTACCGATACGACGGCGGATTCCCGTACTCGCCGCTTTCCTGGATGCGCACCCAGTTCATCGCGAACGAGATTTCTTGTTGAAGCCGAAGAAACGCCAAACTCACAACCATTCCGAGCGTGCAATCGCTCAAATAGTTGAGGAAATACCACACGCATTCATCCGTGACGGGTGGCAACTTCATGGCGATCACGACGTTCAGGCAATGGGCCGTGGCCGCCTTTTCGGTCGTGCACACAACACCACCACCAACAACAACATCAACAACAACATCACCGAGCGTTGAGTGAACGATCGCGTTGATTGACGTCAAATCGCATCCATTAGTTCTGGTTCAATTCATGAGAGCTCACCCCAATGGCTTGTTTACTGACGTCCATGGACCAGATCTGCAGCGTGCGTTTGGGTCGTTCGACGTGGCGTTTGTACCACAATGTGCTGAACGCGATCACTCCCAGCAAAAACTGCACGAGGTACGTGTCCACGCCCGACAAAAGCACGCATTTGCGTTCGTGGTTGGCGTTGGTTTCATTCGGATGCATACTCAGCAGTTGGCGGAGCTGCATTTTGGGTCAAAACGATCTTCCCCCGATGCTGATGCGCTTTGATGCTTCGGACAAAGGAACAAAATGAGAGCCAACTCGTCGAGGGGTCTGCTACCGGACGGAGAACAAGCTGCTGCTGCTGCTGCTGCTGCTGCTTTTGCTTTTGAGATGGTTCGATCGTTTGCGTTTGCTCGCTCGCTGGTCAGCTTTCGGCTGCGTTTGGTTACGCGATTCGTTCAACGTGCCGCCCCAAAAGATCGCGCGATGGGGGTTGATTGGCGTGCGTCCCTTCACGGGATCCTTTTAGGCCATATCGGTAATTTTTAGATACTGGATATTCGATTTCCCTAATTAAATAGCAGCTACACACCCCACTCGCATTAACTGGACGTCGTGGGATTCAATTGACCGAATCCTGTCTTCGTTGTTGATTGACGAGTTTATTGAGGATCTGAAGCGATCGACGCGATGCCGTGGTGGTGGCAGGTGTGTGGACGTTGTGTCCAGAAGTCTGTCGCATCAGTTCGGGTTTCGTCAGCAGCGGGGAGCGAGTGGTTGGGGTCGAACTGAGCTTTCCCGGACGAGCAGAAGCAGAAGCAGAAGCAGGAGCAGATGCTTGAGCGTGAGGAGGAGCATGGTGAGTTCGCGCCTGCAGATGATGCGTCATCGAGGCATTGGCGGCAACGCCCAACGATCCACCGACAGGCCGCGCTTTGAGCCAATTGACTTGCTTGGGGGTCACTTTGGTGGCGCTGGAGCACTTGACGAGTCCTGATGGAGTTGGTGGATTGACCACAGTTGGGGTTGCCGTGGTGGTAGCGGTGGCAGCGTTGGAAGCAGCAGCTTGGTCTCTTTCGGCCGCGTTTCGCGCCGAATGGCGTTGGAACGACGCCTTTGGGGTCTCGAATCGGTTGGCCGCCTTGGAGCAACTGGAAGGCGGCAAGTGTGCTTTCAGTTTCGCCGTTTCCATCAATGGTGACATCAGGTCTTTACCAGAGCCATTCCCGTTGGCGCCATTGCCATGGCCAAGTTGCTGCGTGGCATGTGGGATGGAAGGCACGCCCAGCGGTTTGATCGGGAACAAACCGTTCTCGCTGGTGTCAAAGTACTCCAAGTCGTCCAGATGCTCGTAAATCTCTCGGAACGTGGGTCGAACCCCCCAAGCCGTGCAGCGTCGAAACAAACGATAGAACACGCCGAGCTTTGCTCTGGCACTCTCACTGACTGACAGCACCACGCTGTCGTGCAGATGCTTGTGAAGACTTCGTTGTTCGATGCTGCTGGATGGAACGATCTCGCCGACCAACAAACGAAACAAAATCTCTCGCGCAAACGCACCAACGTCACAGTTCTTGAAGAAGCTGAAGCTGTCGTCAAACATGTTCGGCTCGGAACTGGGTGTCTTGATGCGACCAAAGTCCGAGAGCTTCACCACGGGTTCCCACTTGTCCTCGTAGCCCCGAGGTGGTAAACGCATGAGAATGTTGCGGCACGCCAGATCGCCATGGGCCACATTCACGCTGTCATGCAGGTGCATCAGCGGCAGACAGATTTTCTTGAGCAGAGTACGTGTGTCTTCGATGGACAGCGTGTACCGTCGACGTCTGGAGGCAGATCCAGGTGTGGTGAGGTGACTGGGTGTTTTGGACGGCGTCTTGGCCGCTTGGCGCGCTTTTCTTCTCAGATAATCGCTCAACTTGCAGTCCATGACCTCCAAAGCGATGCAGGTATGGTCAATGCCATCGCAGACCCCAAGACACTGCAGAAAGCCTTCTTGGTGGCGCACACGCCGCAGGTAATGCAACTCAATCGCACTTCTTCGCTTGGCTTCTTCTTCGGGAAATCCTTCGTGGGGTTTTGCGCGCTTCAAGGCCACTTTTTGACCTCGAATCACGGCAGCTGTGACTTTGCCGTCGGTTCCTTCGCCGTAGACTCCTCCCGTGTACTCGACATCAATTTCACAGTTGAATAGACCGACGTCTTCAATGACTGACGAGCTGGTGAATTCCACAACGTTCGAGCGAGAGCTTTCTCTGTCACTGGCTCGCTTCCGTGGTGTCGGGGTCACCGGTGCGGAGGGCGTGAACGGGGAAGAAGATGTGTGAGCTTGGGCCTTCCTCTTGGTATTGGCGACGCCCGCAGTACCTGGTGAGCAGCTTGTGGGTCTGCGGTGGACCGTGCCGCTAAGCGAGGTGGGTAGCGCACGAGCGGTTCTGGGTTTACGCGGGGTTTGATGAGCAGGTCTTTCACTGTTGCTATCGCTCCGGTTCTCTTTCTCGGTCTTGCACGAGATCTCGTCGCTTGGTGTCCGCGTCTTCAGATGATCTGGGGCCAACTCATCGGCAAGATGTCGGTGGAGTTTGAGCTGCGCTGCTGGTGATTTGATCTGCTTGGAGACACCAGCAGATGAAGCGGCAGGAGCAATTCTTGCAGCGCTGGAGGAAGCAGCAACAGCAGGAGGAGGAATTCTTGCCGTCAAACTCGGTTTGATTCCAGTCACTCGAGAGCTCGCGGGTGAGGGCTTGTAAGGAATGTCCAGTGGGTTGCTTTCATCCGAATCGACTTGGTCGGCGGATTCTTTGTTGGAACACTCTGAGAATGGCATCGTCTGAGAACTCTGTGTGAGTTCCCCGGTCTGTCCTGCACCACCAACGTCAGCCTCAACATCTGCATCAACTTCCATCTCGACTTCGACGGAAGACACCGCGGAAGCACCAGCACGCGGGGACACTGAACGCGATGGAGAAAACGACGAGGACGACGACGAAGACTGCACAGAAGAAGATGAAGAGGAATTTGAGGAAGCGGCTGTTTCCGCAGCGGTGGATCGTTCCATTCGCTCGAGTAGTTTTGGATCCTGTTTGCGATGGCGCTCGAGACGGAATTGGTCCAATGCTTTGAGTTCGGGCGGCGACGGTTTGGACGGTTTGGAATCTGGTGAAAACGAGATCATTCGACGACTGGAGGAGCCTCCAGAGCGGAATTTGATGGGCTTTTCAGCTTGGGCTGGTGCATTGGAGATTCCAGCAGTTGCCGGTGCGACTGGAACTGCCAGAGCAGGTGCCGCATCCACCACTGGGCCTGGTGCAGGAGCTAGCCGACTAGGACCTATTGGTGCTGCAGCTGCTGGTTCGGATGATGGTGTTGGAGCAGCTGACGCACAAGTTGAAGTCGCAGAGGGCGGCAAAGACGCCAACACCTCGAGCTCTCGCGCGCTGCGTTGGATCACGGGTGGCGACACGAACTGCGGCTGTTGTGGCGTGGTTTTGGCACTGGCCACCGCGCTGGATGATGTTGTGGTGTCTGGTCGATGGACACGCGGGGCCATCTTGGGCTTTGGGTCGGGTGTCATGGGCTTTTTGACCGCGAAAGCGCCATCCACTCGGGTCTGCACGAGTTGTTCTTCTGGCTGCGGAAGGAGGAGCTCTTGCGACGGCGCTGTTGGCGCGGAAACTGAAACTGGTCGGTTGGCGCCGCGAAGCGACTCCCCTTCCAGGCGAAGACGCTTGAACCGCGCCATCCGCTCTTCCCGCGCCTGACGCGCAGCCGATCGCGTGGTACGTTTGCGCGAAAACGCGTTCCATTCGGCACAAGGAGCATCCGCCATTGTGCTGCCTGGCTGCCTGCTCCAAAAGACAAAACTTGAAAGGCGGGTAAACTAGGAACTTTGCGCGCCAAAATCAAACCCGTAAAAAACGGGAATAAAAAGAGATTGCCGAAAGCTTTCACGCGTATTTTTCAAAGTCGAGTTTTTGCCAGCACCACCCACTTTTGCAAATAACGCCAAACAAACGACAACGGTGGGTATTATACTCTACTATATAGTACATCACCGCTGTCCCTAAGGGTGGCTAGGGGTACGCTCGATGCTCTTATATGCGATGTATGAGCGGACGAGTAGCGGACTGGTGCGCTCTCAGGATTTAAACATGTGTATTCAACACTTTCCTTTCCAACGTGGTTCTCACTTGAAGCGACCACAGGTATAAATATTCATTCCACCATGGTGATGGTGTTTCTTATTGCGCTATGCTAGAGCTACATGTAAAAAAAGAAGCGAATGGTCCTGCATCATCTTGACGAATAGCGATCTTGTTGATGACGACTGCATACGCCAGTGGCTCTGTAGGAAGATTAGCTCTGACAGCGCCGGCGGCCACAGCGGCAGTAGCCGCACGTGGCGAGAGTGCAAGTGCTTCAGGGTGAGCTAATGCGATTGCAGTCTTGCATGGTTCAAGATCTTGATAATGGTCGAAGTGAAAAATCCATCTGTGGCATCCTCCTCCGCTGTCTCGACGCGCGTTGTTCGCCATTCCAAATGTTGCGATCGCGTCGCAAACGGTTGCAATAGCAACGGGACCGTGCCAATTTGGATTGAGGCAAAGGACCAGAAGAGGATCTTCGTCAGTTAAATCAAGCTCTTGTTCCAGGATTTGGCGCTGCTCGTCACTCAATCCGATCAGCGACTGTGTCAGCCTCGCCGCATTGGCAGGAAGAAAGTGCGGGTCCGATGCGCTGTTTCTTTCACTCGCGCGGGTGCCTGTTGCTTCGTTTTCATCGGGTTCATGACGCATCTACATGTAGTCAAGATCATATGCGCCACCTCAGTCATCGCCTTCTTCTTCTTGCTGGTTCTCTGCTACACCGAGAACCATGTTGGAAAGGAAAGTGTTGAATACACATGTTTAAATCCTGAGAGCGCACCAGTCCGCTACTCGTCCGCTCATACATCGCATATAAGAGCATCGAGCGTACCCCTAGCCACCCTTAGGGACAGCGGTGATGTACTATATAGTACAGTATTTGCCCTCGCACTTTAGATGTACTTAGCCGAGTGATCCGGTGGGTTGAAGCAGTTGAAGGGATGCCCATCAAGCCTGCAACTCTTCTTGGTAGTGCATCTTTCGGGAGCTTGTTGCTGGTTGTTGTGACGATGCTGGTGTTCCAGCAGGAATTGACAAGCACTTTTCATGACTGGTTGTTGCTGTTCCAGCCCGTGGCCATGTTTCTTGTGCGGTATCCAGATCGTTTTCTTCAGTTTTACGGTCGCGCCTTTTCGAGGCTCCACCACACCATGGAGCTCTGGGGGGTCGATTGGCACTTTTTGTCGAGTGAAATCCAAAGCGGGTTGGATTTTAGCGTCGCTTTGATCGTGGCGGCCTCCATTTTCCATCTCTTTGAGACCTGGCGAGTTCGATTACTTCACCGATTGCGCAAAAACCAAGCAGCGAGTAGTAGCCTCGACTGTCCCCATCTCACCGCTTGAGAGAAGCGCCCATCATCGTTGAACTGGAAGTAGGTCCCACACGGCGATGGCTCTGGGAATGCACCAACACGGGCAACTTTGTGCTGTTGCTCTCGTCTGGCCGCACAGGGTGATACAAGCGATGGTTCTCGCCTGCTTTCGCGTTCAACTGGGGGATTCTGCTCGGCGCTGCATAGCGAGGTGGATGCATTTGGGAGCGAAGACTCTCTTCTTCCTGTTGTTGGTAGTAGTGTTGTTGATTGTGTTGTGCTTTTGGTGAGTGACGTTGGTGGTGAGGACGGCGTCGGATCTCCATCTCCATGATGTACTCGGAGGATTCTTGGATCATCTCGCTTTGCTTTTGAATCACTTGCTGGAGCTTCCCAACCAGACTCTGAAGTTCTTTCACTTTGACATCTTGAGCAGCAAGCTTTTGTTCTAACTGGCTCTTGACGATCTGTCGGATCACGTTCTTGAGCTCCGTGTCGTCTTGTGTTTGGAGGAGACTGCTGGCATTAATGATGCGTTGCAGTTGCGCATCCGCCCGATCTTTTGCCTCTTCATCTTCTTCTTTCTCTAGAGCTGCCGATGGGATTCGTTTGCCTTGACTGTCTCGTTTGATAGTCGGCTCTTGTTCGGGCGGCGGTTTGCGTCGCTCCTGCTCAACTCGTCGTTTCCATCGCGCATATCGGATCATCTGTCTCGCCCAGCGTTGAATGCACACCACGGCCGCCGTTTCCAGAGCCACTTGGTGCTCTTGATGGCGAACGCGGACCTGTTGAAACCATATCTGAATCTCTTGCGCCGCTTTCGCCTCTTCTGCGCGCTGCTTGGATTCCTGGCGAATTCTGCGCTGCTTTTGCGCGTTGACGTGGAGCGCTCGATAGATCTTTTTGCCGGCGTTGCGTTGACGTTGCGCTGCTTGCGCTCGATCAGTGCGCTCGCGGTCTTGAGCTTCTCGTACTCGACGACGGTCGTGATAGCTGCGATAACAATGGGAGATGCGCGACGCAGCGGCTGTTTGGATACGAGTGGTCTCCAGTGCTAACCGGCGTCGCTCGTTGTCCTCAAAACTGTCCTGTTCCTGCTCTTGGGCTTGATCTGCTGGTGCAAAGCTGTCTCGTTGGTCCTCGTCAATCTCTTCCTCGTTGTCCTCTCGCTGGTGTTGGTGATGAAGTTCACGTTGGCGGTCGTATTTGATTGGAATGTGCTGTCCAGAGACCGCGTTCTCTCTGCCGTCTGGTTCTTGGTCATCGTACTGGGAATGAAAAGAGTTCTTGCGCTTCATGTACTGTTCTTCCTCTTGTTCCTGCTCCTGCTGCTGCTGCTCCTCCTCGTCTTCCTCCTCCTCACTGTGTGGGTCACCATGTGGAACAACGCGACGTCGCTCGAGATCGCTTTGAACCTGTCGCGCGGGCATTGCCACAACTGCATTAGTCACTGAAAAAGCCATCAAACCCCATCAAGCGACCAGCAGGTCTGCGTCGACCACTCACTCGTTGCCTGGCTTCTTGCACTAGTTGCTTTTCTTGTTCTGCTTTGACCAAATTCTGCTGCAATTGTTTGAGCAACGATCGTTGGCTTCCACTGGCGGCCCCGGCGGCACCAGCGTAGTCTCGCGTCGCTTGGAATTGTTGCTGTGGCTTGTTCTTCCACTGCTTTCGCCGCTGCTGCTGCTGGTGGTGGTCTTCGTCTTCGTCTTCTTCTTGTTCGCCTTCTTCTTCCCCATCCATTTGCGCTCGGTCTCGCCTTTGATCTTGTTCAAATCCGTGGTCTTCTTGGTCCTGATGCCGCTTTGGTGGCGGGGTGGACCCATGGCGTTCATCGTATGGGTTGCCCATGGTTTGTTTCTTGACGTAATTGGACGGAAACAACCCGACTTGCTCGGGGTCGTCCAGTCGAAAGCCATACCACCACCCGTCGTCCTGGATCTGCAGTACTCGCAACACATCGCCCTCAAAAAACTCCAACTCGTCGGCTTCTGCTCCATTTACCATCGATAAATCGATTGCCAGCGACCATCCCATGCATGCAGAGCAGAATGAACCGTCAGACAGTCCCGTCCGCAACAGCAGAACAAGAAGAAGAACAAGAAGAAGAGCAAGAAGAGCAACTTTCCTACCTTCTGGTTGATGATCGTACAACGCCACCACTTGCATGAGCCATTTCTTTCCACCACCACGTGAAGCCATGGCATGCCATCCCAAGAAGTGCTTCAACGCTGGTGGTGTGGGGCTCCACCTAAAAACAGCTACGGATGTGATCAGAGAGGATATTATGTTTCACCAGACTGATGGGAAGGTTGTGGCACCAGCATCATCATGAATTATGTGAGGGTAATCTATTTGGAAGGTTTCGTGAGTATGAAGTGGCAATGCTGGCAGGAAACCTTGAGGACGGCAAAAAGCCTCAATGCCGAGCATGGTGGCGCTGGTGAATTCGCCCCAGCGCCCCAGCGAGAAGAAGAAAAAGAAGAAGAAGAAGAAGAGCAAAAGCTTCTTCGAACTCTCTTTGGCCAGCGCCGCTTTGTTGTGTTGCAGCAACTGCTGCTGTACCACTGGCAGAAAGCGGTGGTCGACGACCAAGTGGTGCGCACGTTTTGGTCGTTGTTGACGCCGTCAAGCGATGCATGGGGCATACAAAAGCCAAGTCACGAGCGTCATCCAGTGGCCTGGTGGATGCAGCAACTGGCCCTTGCACTCGAGTTTGTGCAAAAGCATTTCACGCCGTGGCAGCAACTAGCGCAGGCGCTGGATCACCACGTCCGCCACGCGGCTTCTTCTTCAAATGACGGCGACCGCACCATGCAGCAACACAAGCAGGAGCAATTTCCTGCGTTTGAATCGGCCATTTGCACCAAACTGCGGTGTCTCGTGTTTGCCGAAGTGCAGCACAAACAGGTTCGGCATGTGTTCATGTGCCGTCACCCACATGGCATACTCACTTGATCATGCTCTCTCTCTCTCTCTCTTGTGGCCATGTGCAGCTGTTCCAAGAACTTTTTGTGGTCGTGGGCTCAGTGGCGCTGGCGAGTTTTCGAGGTTTGTTGCATGCTGTGACTTCGACCGGTTGGTTCGCGTGTTCACACTCACGTTCTGTTAATTGGTGGGGGCATGCTGTGTGCCAAGAGAGCGAGCCAGCGGCCGGGTACTCGACGGAATTGTTTCGGTTCCGCGACCAACTGATGGAGCTGCAATGGATGGACCTCGTGCAAGGATCGATTCGACGAGTCGTCAGCGCAGAGGTGGGGGGGAGGAGTTGTCTTTTGGTCAGCAGTCTTGGACATTCTTCCAACCGTTCCGCGCTGTTGGTGACAGGTGCGCAAGAGCATTCGTCGCATTTGCGGCGAAATCTATGACGAGAGCTTTTACGATCAAGTGGAAGAAGCCGTCAGCGTGGAGCTGTGGACCTGGCTGGAAAAGCTTTTGGCCAGCGAGACGTTAGCGTCGACGTGGAGCAAAGACCTGCAGCGACACGCTTTGGAAGTGAGTCATTGCGTTTGGTTTTCTTTGCTTGAGAGGTGTGCGCAGACCTTTGGATTGCTGATGTATGCTGGTGGCTGGTGAACGATGCAGGAATTTGGTCGTCTGCGCATTTGCCAGTTGTTTGAGATCATCAAGGAGTTCCCAGACAGGTGTGGTTGTCGTTTAGCCCAACGCTTGTGCTTGAATCCATTGTTTCTCACTACCATCAAACGGCGCAGCGCTCCGGCCATTCGCGACTTGCGCTATTGCCTGGAGAAAACCCATCAACACGGCGAACTGGTCACGACCTTCCAAGCCGCTTTGGGCACTCGTCTGCTCCATGCTGGTGCCAACACTTCCGAGATTCTTGACATCTACATTTCAATCATCAAAGTGCGCAAACCGGTGCTGCTTGGTCCATTTGTGTCCAGTCTATTGATTGAACTTGTTGCTCAGGCCTTTCGCATTTTGGACCCAAAGGGCGTCTTACTGGAGGCGCTAAGTGAACCGATCAAGCAATATCTTCGCCAGCGCAAAGACACGGTGCGGTGCATTGTCACCAACTTGACCGACGATCAGAATGGCGAATTGTTTGAAGAGCTTCGCCAAAACAATTTGCAACTCATCCAGCAGGATGACGATAGCGACGACGATGAAGTGCGCGACTTGTTGGCTCTCAAGGTCCTGCCGTGTGTGAGTGGTGTCCTCATTGCCTGTCTTTGGTAGGAGCTTGCGCCAGATACGTGGGAGCCGGACCCCATTGAAGCCAACCCCAAAAAGACGAGTCGAAGCCGCAAAAGCGACGACATTCTTCGCCTTCTGGTGGGTCGAGTGAACGCATGTGATTGTGTGATGGCTTTGCATCAGCTTCGGAATGACTTGGTGCATTCGGATGGCCAAACAGGTGAACATCTATGGCAGCAAAGAACTGTTTGTGAATGAGTATCGCCTCATGCTGGCCGACAAACTGCTGCACAACTTGGAATACCAGACAGACCGAGAAGTGCAGACGCTGGAATTGCTCAAATTGCGTTTCGGCGAAGACAGTCTTCAAAACTGCGAGATCATGGTGCGTGACATCGAAGACTCGAAGCGCATCAATACCAATCTCCAGCAAGCCATCGATGCAACCAGAAAGCAACAGCAAAAGCAAAAGCAGAACCCACCCCCACGTCAAGACAACAAATGCATCGTCGACGCTGCCATTGTGTCGCAGCATTTCTGGCCGCCGTTCCAGAGCGAAGAGTTTGCGCTCCATCCGAGCACTGCAGCACAGATTGAAGAGTTCAAGGACCGGTATCATGTGCTTCGCAACCCTCGAACTTTGCAATGGAACACGTCGCTTGGATCTGTGCAGGTAGAGAAGTGATAGAGATGCGAGTGGGGTGCCAGGTGCATGCTAACGGGGGAGTTGATGGTGCCGGTGACTCCAGTTGTCGGTGGAAATCAACGGAGTCGAGAAAGACTTCACGGTGTCTCCATTCCAAGCCACAATCATCCAGTTTTTCGATAACCAAGGTGCGTCTCGTGTGTGCAGCATCCACTTCGGTCCAGTTGTCCTGATGGGTAAAACCTGCGCTGAGCCTAGAACGATGGCACGTTGATGAACTGGCTGGCAAAATGGAGATTTCGGACGACAGTCTGCTTCGCCATGCAGCCTTTTGGATCAACAATGGAGTGCTGCTGCTATCAAGCGATCGCAAGGTTTTGACAGCAACCACGAGTTTCCAAGAAGCAGGGCTGGCCAGCTCAGCATTTGGGGACACCATGGAGACCGCCGTGTCATCCGATGCCCAGGCGGAAGAACAATTAAAGGTATCCATCACCATTTCCAAGCCCTGACGAGCTCATAAACCACTGGTTATTGATTGAGGCGCGTTGCGGGGCAGATCTTGGAGTCGTATATCGTGGGTATGCTGACCAACGCTGGATCGCTGAGCATTCACAAGATCCACAACGCTTTGTCGACGCTGGCGCGAACAGGGGTGTATCCATGTAAGCCCGATCGTTGTTGTGCATGGTGGAAGATTGGGATGCGATGACCCATGGATTCATTCATTGGTGGTGGGGAAACCTGCGCAGATGACAAGACGGTTTCGGGGCTGTCGGTGATTCTACTTCAACTAATGGAGAAAGGAAGACTCGTGAGCGTGGGCGGAGAGTTCCAGTTGCCGAGACCTGGCAGTGGAAACCCATGATGATTGCTTTGGTTAGTTCAAACGCACCGACAGGAGAAAACCTCCTTGGCGCGGCACTCACTGTTTCACAATAGGAGTTAATAAGTCTACTTGTGCTTGACCAACGGACGGGGTCTAATAGCTCTATTGCATGGTCCCTTGATGTCCATCAACGCACACACACTCGACACCTCATACCACATAGGCCGGCAGGCGATCTGGCATGCTCAGTCGGCAGTCACCCGGGTGATAGCTCTTGACGTGCTTGGCCATTTGGGCCGTGACGCAGCAATTGCACAACGCCGACACCAACAAATCCGTAAACGGATTACCCGGAATATCAAACGTTCGACGCACCTGGCACCGCACGATGCTCACCATCAGAAAGAAAAACCCGACGGTGATGCGATGCAACAAATGGCACAACACGGCAAACGAGGAGCCCACCAGACGGTACTCCTGGGTGACGTTGTGGCCCGCCCAGGCAGTAGTTGCTGCGTCTTTGCCATCGTCGTCTTCGTAAACGCGCTCCGTGAACCAGTACATCACAAATCCCGTGAACATCATTAACGCAAAGACCGACCCAAACACGAACAAGGCGTTGCAAGGTTTCAAGAGCCCAACGCGACTGGTCACCTGCGCCAATGAAAACCACGTACAGCAAAACGCCGTGACGCAGTTGGGCACCAAATCGAAGAAACAATCGAAAAGACCGACGTCCCATTCGCCTCGTGTGATCTGCAAATCGCTTGTTGCTTTGTGATCATCCGCGGCGCGCACATAGACCCCGTGATCTTGAACAGGTATGACGCATGGGACGGCAGAAGGCTCGGCAGCATCGCCTCCTCGCGACGCGGCATTTGCCGCATCCACGGAGGTGGTGGTGGTGGCGGAGGCCGTTGCGACAGAATTGGTTGACGCCATTGATGCCACTGATGCCACTCAACGAATTTGCTGAACTGGCTGACAGTCCGTGATGGCAATCGATGGGAGAAGCGAGGAAACCCACATGAATGACGGCAGCTGGCATGTCTGGCTTTTGGGATAGCACCTGTTGGTAACTCCTTACCTCAGTGCATCGTGAAAATCAATTCACTGGACGCTTACAACTGACTGCAATTGGCACTTTGCAAATCGATACCCGTCGAAACATGATGAATGTGTAACAGGTGTCGTTAGCTGCGATACTCGCTGAAGCATCAGTCAATCAATCACTCGAGCATGAATGGGCTGGTGTTTGACTCTGGTTTCTCCATTCATATGCTCTCTTCATCTGTTTCTGATGAACAAATGGGTCGTACTATGCTTCTCGAACCGCCAGTGGCATCCAAAACTCCATCCGATTAATCGGAGCGTACCAATTGTTGATGCTGGTGGTTGCTGTCGTGATCAGGTGACACAAATGCACCAAGGATCATCACCTTGGAGTCTGCGTGCGATATCGTTTCCTGCGGTGTGCCCACTCCAGATTGCCATACTCTCTACATGTCATCTGAACAAGACTAACGAATCATATGGCCCTTTGTAGTCACTGGCAAGACCCACTGATCGCACTCCGATGATCCACAAGACCCAACACGCTACAAAAGCTCTGCGACGCCAAACACGTTAGCCAATCGACAAAGTCCAACGCCATCGGAATTGGTAGCAATGTGCACGTCGGGATCGTGGTCGTCGTTGTCGTGAATCCGTCAAATCATCAAATGCAACTCTGCTTCTGGCATTTCTGCTCAACGTCTTTGGCGTTGTCCAGCTCTTGTTCTGCACATCTCGATGGCCGTTTGCAGGTCTTGAAAGAGTTCGCTGCGTTTCAGACGGAGATCTCGCTCCAGTTGCCACGGGGTCGTCGGTGCAGCGATCTCTTGTCCATCGAAGTCTTGGAAGAATACTGGGTGTTGGTCGAGGTGATGCATCCGAGTTTGGCGACTCAGAGTTCGCGCTCGTTGTCGACGGAGATCAACACGATCTCGACGGCTTCCAGTTCGACAATGGTCGCCAGACACACAAAAGCCGAGATGTCAGCGAGAAGAATGCTCATCGCTGCATTGGTGCGCAACACGATCCTTCTCGCGTCTTGAAGTGCTGCGTCGTCTGGCTACGTGCCTCTCTGCAGTCGATCTGCCCACCGAAGCAAGAGGAATTCCGGTATACCAATCGTTGAGCTGACAGACACGGCGCAACAGAAGCCACTGACCTCGACTGATCCAGGACGACACGTCGGTGGGGCCACCGACTGGTTGGCACGGAATAGTTTGTAGCGGTCTATGTCCTCCACCACACAGAGCAGTTGGAGTCAGCTCAGCGAGTGCAACAACTCGAGTTCTCGGTGTTTCACCAGAAAGGACTTCGCGTAGTCGTTTGGGTGCCAACTGATTGCTGCGATTGGGCTCACTGGCCAGCAGTTCTTCGTCTGGACACGTCCGATCTGTGACAACCAGTGCTTGCCAATCCCAGTGGCCAGCCACCAGTGCGCACAGCAACTGTTGGCCACAAACCCGGAGCGGATTGATACACAAAATCAAACGCATGCCAGGCATCACAATGCTTTGGTGACCATCAAAGACACGCGTTTGCTCCCGTTTCCATCTTGCACCATGCTCGATGCTTGCATCCTCTTCCTTGAATTGAAGGAAGACTCACGGAGTTGAACTTGATTCTGATTGGCCAAAATGCCAAAATGCATGGGCCAATCATAACCCTCCAGCGTGCAAAAGGAAAGAGTTGAAGTCAAGACAAAGCGATGATGATCAAGTTGACTTGTGCGCTGGTTGGCGGCAGCGGCGGCGGCGGCGGCGGCGACATGATGCCGGTGGAAGTGAAGATGCCGGACATGATGATGGATCTTTAGAGGATTTTCTAAAGGCAGGAGTCATGTCATTTCCATGGCAAATGTAAACTCGAGTGACGTCTGTTGGGAATTGTTAGGTCCCAATTGTGTACATGATTACAAGACTACAAGCGTTTCGACTACCGCTATGAAGATCCATGTTATCGACGAAATGCTTTGTACTATCTGAAGTGCAGACTGCTTCAATCAATGTGCTTTTTCATCAGTGCATCCGTGGTCAAACCTTATCAACACCACAAGAATGGATTGCTAAACGGACAACCTCCACCAACACAGCCAACTACCCATTGTGGTTTGCTTGACCCAACTTCGTGCAGAGTCTTTAGTATCATAGATCAGGACTTCTACACTGAAGCAATCGACACGCAATCGACTCGTTGGCAGCAAATTGACCGTTGGCGTCGAGAATGGCCAGAATGTATCGTTGCTCTGTGAGGTGAGTCAAGGTGCATTGTCAGTTCGCGTACTCTCAGTTGTCGCTTTCCCAATCATCTCTTTAAACAGATGAGTGCAGGAGTCGTCGAACCGCATTGGCGTCCAAGTACATTTGCCAGCCTGGAGCGTGCCAATTGTTGACCTTTTGGCTGTCGCCGTGACCATCAGGCGCAAATGTACCAACGATCACCTTGAAGTCTGCGTGCGATATCACTTCCTGTTGCGGCCACTCCAAATTGCCACGCTCAATGCGTGCCATTTGAACTACACTAACGACACCAAAGAACACGTCCGCCGAGTACACGTCATTTGGCACATCGTCGTCACCGACAAGACCGCTAATCACACTCCAATGATCCAAAAGACGCAGTACTTCCAGAAAACCTTGTGCTGCCAAACACATCTGCCAACTGACAAAGTCCGACGTCATCTTGAGCGTTGTCACAACCTGCGTGTCAGACTCGTCGCTGTTGTCGTCGTCGTTGTTGCGAGTCAGACAAATCACACTCGTTGCAAGAAGCAAATCCAACCAAGTGTCACGAACCACCAAGCTGCCATGCTCTGCCGGCATATGGCTTTCACATTTCTTCAGCAAAACCAACGCGCACACGGCCTTAACCAGCCCTTGGCCACACGGATACTGGCGCAGTTTCATCAGCATCGCAGTCAGAGCTGCAGTAGAGTCGTCATTCGCGTCACCAACGAGATACCACAACACCAAGCGATCGAGTGCTGGTGTCTGTTCTGGGATATCGTAACGCGTGGGTGGTCGATGAACACGACCGTGGGGAGATTTGAGTTGCCTTGGTTGTAGAGACCTGCTGTCGACTTGATACGTCCACTCGGTCACTTCGTTGATACCAAGAAGACCATAGCTGACTGCACGCAACGAGGCTGTCACACTGTCCAGACAGACACCCAGACATTCCTCGCCATCCCAACAACAAGCATCCACCAACGATCGAGCATCAAAGCGCACTCGGCAACGACGACTGGAGCTCTGCAGCACATCAATATAGCAGCGTGGCAAACCTTTGTCCAGCAAAACTCGATATGCCGCCAGTGAAATCTGCGATGCTTCTGTCTTGGGCAACACTTTCGCAATAGCACTGTTCTCTCGCAAGACTTGTTCATAACCAAACGCACAGTACAGTTGGAACAAATCTGGTAGCAATTCGTCGTGTACCTGGGCCAAAGCCAGAAGTTTGGAATGCTGGCAAAGACACGAACTACCCAACTTCTCTCGAATCCATCTTGCAGTGTCTCGAGGTGTCCAAAACTCGCTTCTTGCCACGCGTTGAGCAGGCAAACCCATTTGTTTCGCAAAGTCATAACTCTCATCGAGAAACTGCGTCGCATCACTCACGCCAATCAGCATCAAATCCATCAATTGATACGTTTCAATGCCCAAACTCTTTGCGAGTCGATCTGAAGAAAACACGCGCACGCTAAACCCTCCACCATCACGTTGTGACTGCTGACGGATCGACCCGAACGGGATCAGTCGCGCGCCTTCCATGCACAAATAGTCGGAACGATCGGAAAGCACAGCAAATGCATCTCCATCTCGAACACGATCCGCGAGGTCCGAGCCAACATCTCTCGAGCTCGTCGTGACCTGAGTCTGGTTCTTGCGGAGCATCTGCCGTAGCGCCGTACGAGCAAGCGGGAACGGCAGGTTGGTGCGAAACAGCAAATCCTCGGCTTCCCAGAGCTGATCCACTGGCAAATGCTCGTTTAGGTCGTCGAGAACGTGTCGATGCCGAAGCAACAACCGCCGAACCAGCTGCACCATGTCGGCTTGTTCGTGGAGGCGTTGCAGTAGTCGGTGCTGACACCACTTGGAGCCCCCCTGGAAGCTGATGGGAGGTGCCTGTTGCACCAATAGCTGGATACCATGGCTCTGCAATCCATGAAGCCATCGAGAAGCCACTTGTTTCAGTCGCCAGGTACATCCACCAAGAAGAAGCCACACGCCAAAGCCAGTAGTTGCCCCAAACGCGTGGGTTTGCACGAGTTGGTCGCACCAGAAAGCCAGTAACTCGTCGAAATCCACGGCCAGGGTCACATCTTCAAGCGAATCGACGGTCTCAAAGGCCGCCGAGGCCGTGGAATCTTGACAGAAGGCCCACAGACCATTCACCACCATTGTTCAATGACTGACCACAAGCAACAACTTGCCCAGAAAGGCTCCGCTGTGGGACGAGGTTCAGAGCCGAGTCATCATCTTGCGCTGAACCAGAAGAACGAGCGATGTCAGTCGACAGAAGAGAATTCGCGCCAACTGCCGTGGAATTGACTTGCTGTCCGCAACGCCACCGTCTTTCCATGTTTGCGCAAAGAAAACTCTTCAGCTCCGCCATTACCTCCATGCCTCCAATTGTATGGTGGCGGCTCAACATGATGGCGAGCAGAGCCAGAATCCCCTTCAAAACCGATATCCTACTTAACCTCATCACTCTTTTGAATTTTTGAATCTGAATTGAACCAATTGAACCACCTCCAAACACTTTCGTATCATCTTTGAAAGGGTTTGCTTCTTTTCCAACAACAGCTCGGTCCAGTTGTATTGGGGTTACTTAGTGGATTTGGTGCGTGAACGCTACTGGTATTTGGGAAGAAACGAGAAGAACCGCCGCGCACATCGCTTCTGTTGTTGTGTGGCACTGTACGAAAAAGCAAAATAGTGGCGGAAACTACAGCAAAAGACACAAAGAAAGACATCCGTCAATCACCAAGCCAAACCAGCCAACAATGGATCAGCAACTGTACGAACAAGTGCTACTGGCGGTGCAAGTGACCCACTCGCAGAGCGTCTCCCAGGCCGAACGCCGTGGCGCGTATGCGTTTTGTGAAGAGTTCAAGCAACGCGACGACTGCGCACTGTACGCGCTAGCCATCTACAAGTCGCCTTTCTCTTCCAAGGAGTCCCCCAACGCCGCCAACGCCCTGGAGATCCACACCCGCCGCCATTTTGCGCTCCACGTGCTGGAGCATTTCCTGCTCACGCGGTGGTCTCGCACTAGCGCTCCCGAACAAATACAGTTACGCAGTGAATTAGTGGATTTGCTGCTTCGTCAATCCGCGAATCCATTAAGTAACGTCACCGGCAACGACTCGAGTTCGTCCTCAGCGTTGCTGAACGAACCGGTATTTTTGAAAGAAAAAAAAGTGTCGATTATTGCACAAATGGCCAAGCGTCAATTCCCGCAGCGATGGCCCGAATTTCTTCCGGAATTAATGCAGATCTGGCAAAATGGAAGTGCGCAGCAAATCGAATTGATTCTCATGGTGTTGCGGTCGTTGGCCGAAGACTGCGTCAGCAGTAATTTCAACTCGTCAATTCCCCCGGCCCGACGTAAAGACATTTTGCAAGGACTCAACGTGTGCGTTGCCCAAGTGTTTCCCGTGGTGTACCAGGAACTGGAGAGGCAATTCCGAATTTACAAACAGAACCCGGCGTCAACAGAAAGCAAGAAACTGATCAATGCGGCGTTGCAGATGTTAAAAGAATTTCTGGACTGGATGCCAATTGACAAACCCGTGGAACCCGCGACTAATCTGATTCTGGTCGCCGTGTTGCTTTTGGACGAAGTCGATTTCCGTCAAATGGCAGCCGAATGCCTCGAAGTGTACATGTCGCGCACGTTTGGTAAAGAG
This sequence comes from Paralagenidium karlingii, assembly GCA_027475765.1. NCBI lineage: Eukaryota > Oomycota > Peronosporomycetes > Paralagenidium > Paralagenidium karlingii. Next base: position 53,660 of record JAMFLO010000197.1, read on the forward strand.
AATCGGTTGCTGATGGTTAACACAATCCAACAAATCGTCGACAAGTTGCAGCAGACCGTGGCGGCCAATGGTAATTCCGACTGGCAAGCCGTGTTGGATGGAGGCGACGAGGATTTTGAGACCAATTTGCGCTTTCATCGTAAACTGAATGACTTGCTGGTGATGTTTGGCACCCACCAGATGGATTTGCTGTTGAGTGGCGCCGACATGTTCCAGAACCAGCAGGAAGTGGCGCTATTGACGCGGTTTCTGGTGGTGTTGACCAAGTTTTTCGCGCATCCGAGCTGTCTGGTCACCGAAGCGCAGATCATTTTGTGGCTGGGGCTGCTCAAGAACCGATTGCTGCTGACCCACGCGCAAACACTCGGACTGAACGAGATTTTGCAGCAGTTACGACGCGTGTGCTTTGAGAAATACTTCAAACTGGGCTTCCCGGACCGCGACGACTCGCTGGTGTGTCGCTGCAGCGCCGAAGAGTTTGACGATTACCATGAATTCCAGAGCTTTTTCGGCAATTTCCGAGGCCGATTGTACGCGTTGATTCGTCAGGTGGTGCAATTGGACCCGCAAGTGATTCTATCCATGGCGTTGGAGCGCTTGCAGTTCATTCTGGAGCAATACCCGGTGGGAACCGACCAGTTGAACGCACGAGGCCTGTGCTCGGAAAAGACGACCGCCTATCTGTACCACGAGGGCATCACTTCGTATCTCGACTGTGTGCTCAAACAATTGCCCAACAACTGTCTGCAAGACACGGGCGCCAACGCTTCGGTCTGTGCCGCCAATCAACAGATCGTGCAGTCGATTCTGCAACGCATCCTGGCTTTCGAAAGTGCCGATCCGTTGCTCAAGTACCGCCAGTTGTTTGTGTTGGGATCCTTCTCCAAGTACTACGTTCTGGATGGCAACGTGCTCACGATGGTGTTTGAACGATTGTTCACCGATATCAACTTTGCGCAGCCAGGCGAAGACGTGCACGGCGAAATGAGCAACGATACGATGCAGGTTCGACGTCGAGCACTTGCGTCGTTGGTGGCCATCTGTCAGAGCATTCCGGACCATATTCTTCCAGTGCTGCCCGTGCTATGCCAACGCGTCCAAGAACTGTTTGCCCAAGACAAGGTTTTGGATTCCGAGAGTGTGCTGCTGTATGAGATGCTGGTGGTCGTCTCCAACTCGATGGACAACGTGGACGAAAAACGCGTGTTTGTGGAGCAAGTGGCCCAAGAACCGCTTGCTCGATGGAACTCCTCCGAGATGGCAGCTCTCGTGAGTTCTCCGTCGAATTTGGTCTCCGCCGTGGAAGCTTCGACGGAGAATCCCACCATGCGCCAACTGTTGTTCAAGGTGGTCAAAACGCTGACCACTTTGTATGGTATTTCGAAGCGCGCCGGCACCGACTTATCTGGCCCAGCATCTTCCTTTGGACCCATTGGCCAGAACGAACGTGCTTGCGAGTCGTTTGCCACCTCCTGGCCGCATGTACTTCCCAATTTGATCACGTTTATTCGATCCATTCATGCGCTGCAGCAATCGCCATTGAAAGACGCGATTCTCAAGTCGTCGACTGCTTGCTGGCTTCTCACAGTGTCGATTGATGAGATCGCACAAGTTCTCGGCGGCAAGCATCAGCTCGAGGAAGAACAAGTCGCAAAGCTTCCGGCTGTCTCGATGTGGTCCAAATGGCACAAAAACGTGCGAGATGTCTGCTACCATTTGATTGGCGTCGCGGTCTGCGAGCAGAATTTCTACCAGAGTGCTCCTGCGGCCCAATTGTGCGGGTACTTTCAGAATGCCATTCTCTCGGATCTGGCGTTGTTGGACCATCGCCACTTGAAGAGTTTGTTGGCCTGTGTGTTTGTCGCCTTTGTCAAGCGATGTCCGCGTGAGTTTTACACGTCGTTGCTGGACCCGGTGTTGTGCCACTTGATGAACCATTTGGTGCAACGCTTTGCGACTTGTTTTGCATTGGAACCCAATGGCAGCGCTGGGTTGGGCACGCGCCGGCACATCAAAGCAGCAGATACACCATGGGCCTCGCTCGTGGTCGGCGTGGAAGAAGCAAAACACGAAGTGGTCCAGGAGAAAATGCTCATGGACTTGGCTCGCCAGGTCGTCGAATTCCTCGAAGCACTCATTGATGCCAAGACCGTGGTGGACAATGACACGGAAAATCCCAAGCACGTGATGAGCCCGAATGACAGTCTGCTGCGCGAATACGTGCTGTTCAACAGCCAGGGGCTTCCGTTTTCCATTGGCGCGGTTCTCGTGACCATCATTTGCTGGAAGGACACGTTGGCTTGTCGAAAGGCAGTCGGACTGGCCGAGAAGATGGTGAATCTGTTGCACGCTGACGGGCGGTTCCACGAACTGCTGGGCAAAGACTTGTTCACGGCAGCGCTGCAGGCCCTGATGAACGAGAGCGACCACGTCAAAGAGGATGGGTTGAAGTGGGAGCTGATCAATCTGGTGCGCAACATTTACTACCGGCTCACGCTGGGGCTGACCCCCGTGGAAGAATGTAAAGGATTCGATCCATGTCATCAACCACAACGAGCGCCGTCCTCGCTGTGTCGCTTTCCGCGCGACATTCTCTTGTCCCTGCGCGAGGTCACGCCGACGAGTTTGGCGGCGCTGGACACGTTTTTGCGTGAGAAACACAGCATGAAGACCCAGAAGAACGCCATGAAAGAGTTTTTAGAAGCCCCGATGCTGGCATATCGCGCCGATTCCGCAAGTGTCGGTGGTGGCAACGGCAGCGTGGGGTTGATGGAGAGTGACCAAGCGCACCAGGCAAGTGCCAAACGCATTGAAAACCTGCCCGAAAAGCTCGTGTTGCCCAACAAACAAGTCGAAGCGATGGCCAAGTGGCAGTCGTCGGAGAATGCCGTGTTGGAGACGGATTCGCTGTTTGACCCCAGCGGGGCGTCATGAAAACAAATGCAGGACCCCATGCAAGAAGAAATACCTAAGTAAACCTCAGGACGAGCCCAAAAGAGCGCGCACGATAGAAGAAGGATCGGTCCGCACGATAATCCAAACAGCAAAAACAAACGGCAACATAGAGATTCGTTGATCGAAGACAAACGTGAAGGGTCGGTTGGGTTTGCCAACAACCCCATTTTCTAAAACAGCACACTAGTGGCCTCCATGGAAAGCTCGAGGTTGATTATCTACATTCTCAACCACAAGACGTGACCCATCTTTGTCGGGCGGCACAGAAGGACCACACGAGGACTCCAAAACCCATCTCAAATGCAGCTTGACAACGCGCGGTCTAGTGTTTGACATCTCCACCCACCACGTCACGCTCCGTCACTCAACACAACACCAGTCCAATCTTGTTGGATGGCATCCGAGGGCAACGCCAATTGTATAGATAGTACTGCAATTCGCCTTCGCCGACGGCAAACTTGGTCTCTTCCAAAAACTCGGCATTGTCCATCACATTCAACGCATTGAACACGTCCAAGCCTGCTTGTTTCGCCATGATGAGTGCGCTTGTCATGAGTTGAGACGAATTCACACTGTTGGCAACGTTGTAAAACGAGTACGCGCCACGCAACGCGCTGTGCTTGGGATTGCCAAGAACAGACCACGAGAGTTGGTAAAAGCTGCAAAAGTCGGTGACCTCGTGGGTCTCGGTGTTCTCCACCACGAACGAACTCATGACTCCTTCCCGAGGAAGCATCCAATGTGCCACCTCTTCCTGCGTAAACGCCGGTACCAATTCGTATCGCTGGAGACGTTGCGCAAGCAACTGACGCACTTGCGCCACATCTCGTGGCTGCATGGGTCGAAAGCCATGGATGGAGCTTTGTTCAGGCAACCGGAAGCGTTTGATGAAGTTGGTCATGGTGATTCGTGGCGGCAGCCGCGTGAACCCGCACTCGACGAGCTTTTTGGGGCTCAACAGGCGATGGAAAAAGCGGCATTGGCCCACAGGCGTCGGCAGCATCACGCCGGCCGTGTACACGGCCGCCCAAATGTTGCACATTTTGACGCGTCGTGCAATCTCTTTGATCAACACCGGCGCCAACCGCTTGGCACGCAGCTTTTGGTGGATGCATAAAAAGTTGATTTCGGCCATTAGCATAATTGTCTCGTAGACGCGCACTTTGGCCGGCACGCCGGTGATCAACGCCATCATCTTCTTGGTCTTTTGGCTACGAATGGCCACATGCCAATCCTTGAAATACCCTGGCGGCAGCAGCATCCACTTGAGGAAATCCACCGAGTAATCAAAGCGGAACGTGCTGGTCTCGTCTTCAATGTAGTGGTCCGTCAGCAACTGGTAGACCTCTTGTACTTGCGCGGGGTTCTTCATGTCAATCACATCCCACTCAAAGCCCACTGGAAGCTTGTAGGGCTCGTGACGCACTAGAGCCAGCGGCGTAGGTGGGTCGATGCCGCCATGGTCTTTCGGTGATTCCTCCATGGACGGCACTGGCTGGGTGTTCCAGAACTTGTGCGCATGTTCGGCTTGTGGCGTCGCCGTCGTCGTCTTGTTGGTTGGCGCGAGGTTCATTTGCTGAAGCAATTGCAGCATCTCCTGTTGGTCGCGTGGTTGCTGCTTGGCCGGCAGCTGCTTGTTCACCGTCTCCTTCGCACTCATCTGGTTCCAATGCAACGCGGATGGCGCTGGAAGAATCTCTTTCTCTGACGGGGAGCGGCAGCCGAGCGATTTCAAGATGGCCCAGCGAGCGACTTGTGCGTCGACAAGAAAAAAAGGGTTTGTAACGATGGATGGATGCTGATTCTTTCATGCAGAGACGCTGACTGGCCACCCATCCAACCACGAGGGCATTCACTGTTCACCGTTCACTGTTCAACGTCACAGGCCCGTGACTCGTTTCTGGATGCAATGGACGCATTTGATGAAGTTACTACCAGCTTGCAGTGCAGCCGCCGCCGCAGCCGCCGCCACCGCTTTGCACCATTACTGCACCAGCATTGCAGGACAGGAAACGGCACACTGGGTCGCAAGGACCACAAAGTGTTCACAGCAATTGGCAATCACGCAGTGAGCGTCATGGGCACTTGATGTCCTGGTAAGTCCATGCACTAGCAGTATCGGAGATTCGATGATAGTGGAGTCCTCGTCCATGCCACTCTGACGGGCACGTGTACTAGTACTTAGTGGACTAAGTACTTCTGTAGTACCTTTCTTGCCCGTTTCGTCGGCTTTGCCGTCTTTTCCGCGGTCGACCGCATGTAGTACGCATCGAATCCATCCATCCATTCCCGCCCACCCACCCTCCGCATCGACAGTGTCTTCAGCGGGACTTTCCATCGAGTGTGTCGACAAGTTGCTGTCAACGACTAAAACTCCTGGGACCCTTTGGAACCGTATGCGAACAAGAAGCAGCCCGATCATTCGGAAATTCAGATGGAAGCAGCTGGAAGACGACCGATCTGACGCGGGATGCTGACAACAGAAAGAAAGAAGCGTATGATAGAGAGGGATCCAAAAAAGCAAAACGTTGCACCACGTGGATCCCTCTTTTCCCATTGCTTTCTTTCTTTCTTTCTTTCTTTCTTTCTTCTGTTGTTTGATTTGGCTCCGCATGGACAGATCAAACGTTGATCGCTTCATCCAACTGCCGCCGATCGCTTCGCTTCATCTTGGCAGCGTCGCATATGTATGTATTTACGTATACTGGTACAGAAGTAAGGAGTTCTATCCGCGCACACGGTCATGAGTCCAACGCAATCGAAGGTTCCGTAACACTACATTAACGTGGTCTCGAAGGGGGTCTAGGGGTACTCTAAATGCCATTTTATGCACAATTTTGAGCGGACGATGTAATACGTCCGTCCACTAGCGTTCGCCAGGAGAAAGAACGCGCGAAGTTACTAAATCCTAATGTGAATATTCTGCCATTGCCATAATTGTCACTTTAAACGACGAGTCATTAGAGTGATTCTAGTTACCTAAATCCAGTAGTGGGTGAAGTTCTCAAACCTGATTTGAACCGGTTCCATGTCGCCGAACCGATGTAACATCAACAATCATGATCATGGTAGGTTTTAAACATAATGCGGGATAAGTTCCTAAGTTCGCAAAAAAAACTCAGCACTCTCTCTCTATCTCTTCTTTCTCCTCTATATCCTATCCCTCTATAAATTATATATATAAAAGTATAGAAACTCGGAACCTGAGCACCAGCAGCAGATGTCAATGTAACCACAGCCCTTCTAAATATCAAAATATGGTTCCAGAACCCAACGATCCACAATGCGCCAAATAATTGCAAATCACAATAGAATTGAAGCACCACAGCAACTCTAGTAAGTACGATATCGTTTTGGAACCGGTTCGGAACACGGTTGAGTATCTCCTTCCAGGTAACGAATGGGCATCGCGTGATCTTGCGGAGAAGAGCCAAATCACGCACCGACCACATACGCTGTTGGATTTGAGAATGGCGATACTGGGCATAGCAGTTGCCACCAGGAATCCCGATGCACAAGGTGCGAATCAACACCAGCGATTGGCAGATCAAACAACAATACTTGGTAATCGCACTGGTCCCTGGTATCGACACCTTCAACTCACAAATCACATACGAGAGACCATCTTGTAGCAGTCACATTAATTCACGTTGAGGTTCATTCAGCACCACAACGCGCGGCAGCTCCTGGAAATGTGCTTGGATTGGTGCAGCAACAGCTTCAAGAACCACCGCAGATTCGTGCTCAAAACACTCGACCACGTACCTGACAAAACTGCCCACTCCGAGTTTGCCTGCAGGGAACAAATGGTGACTAAGTACGATCATGCTAAATGCGACTTCAACAGCCAAACGTATAGTCTACGTAAGACAAAAAGACGCGCACAGAGTCCAAGTGGCGTTGGGCGACAAGTGGTGCCCAGAGGACAATGGAACAAACAAGAAGGAGAACAAACATGTATATCAAGACAAAGAACAATGTGAAAGCAAGCCTATTTAATCAAAGAATTATGAAGAATTATCGTCCTCACCCACATCTATGTGACAAAGTGGATATTTTTCCTAAAAGGAATAATAATCGGTGTTTGTTTATCTGAAAAGACAGGTATGGTATACAAACAATCCAAGAACTCCAAAAACTGGATGATGCTCAAATCAAATGAGTTGAGTATGGGTATACTAGTCCTATTCCAACTGAACTGGTGAGACAAGCACCAGTAGTGAAGAAGCCTCACTGGAAAACGACCGGAAAATGAAGTCGAAAGCTCGTGGTTCGAACTACTCAGCGGACTTCAAGAAACTTGTGCTACGAGAATGGAAGAAGAAATCCAAAAGAGAATTCAACAGCGACTTCGCCAAACGATTCCAGTTGTCCGAAGGAACTTTGTATCGATGGGTGAAGCAAGAGCGAGATCAGCAAAATGATCAACAAGCGCCAAAGGACGAAGACAATGACACCAACATTATTCAAAATTGGATTATGGAGCGATTACAAGCTCAAGAAGTGAATACAAATGCAGTGTTGCAAAGGTTACGAGCTCAAGCTCCTCAACTACTGAATCTGAAGACTTACAAACTTCAGTGGCAACTTGCATCAAGACTATTGGACAAGCACACAAAAAGCAATTGGGCTATGTGCGCCGAGACAATCAATATAAAACAAAAGTGCCAGCTATTCGAATTATGAAAACGCTGTGCCGATGCAAGACCCGATGTGGACCAAAATGCAAAAACCGACAAGTGTTACGAGAATGCTCGGTTGAATGCTGTGGAGTACAAGCACGAGTTCCAACACTGATCACTTTTGATTGCTCCAAACGACGTATGCAGTTGAAACAAGAAAAGAAAGTGAAACAAATCAATCGCAGCGAGATCATTGGAGCCGGACTTGCAGCAAATGAAAGCATCAGCCAAGGAGACTTTATCATTGAATATGCTGGCGAAGTCATTGGCAAGGAAGAATATGAAGCACGCCGAGCTCGACAAAATGTGAGCTACACCATGCGAATCAACGCGTCGACATTCATTGACAGCGCCAAAATAGGAAACCCTCCGAGAATGGTGAATCACTCCTGTACTCCAAATGCCCAAGCACAATTGTGGACGGTAAAAGGGATCAAGCGCGTGGGGATTTTTTCAACATCAGCCATTGCTGTGGATGAAGAGATCACCATTGATTACGGTCGTGACTATGTGCTTTTCGGAAGTTGCCAATGTCAGTCCTGTATCAACAAAGAAACAATGCAAATTCAATCCAGTAACAACAAGAAATGAAGTTGCTTTTGAAGCGGACTTACATTGAGTTGCATGAAGAAAAGATCAAGCAGAATGACCATGACACGATGACAAACTCCGACCAACGGGCATTTGAATCTAGCCTGAAAGGGCTATTGTAATGGGACCTGAGTGGAGATCCCACTACAGACTTACACTGTCTGTTGCTTGTGAGGAAGCGGTTTGCAACAAAGCAAAGAGCGGCGGCGCTCTTAGTGATCCGAGATCACTTGCTGACAGGCTTGAGTGCTTGAAGGCAAAAGGAGAAGTCATGTATTCAAATATAAAGGTTATCCCTTGGGGGTTTCTCAACCGGGCCCATTACAAAACTTTCATCACGGTGCACGGGGGTCGAATGGAGATCCCGCGGCAGATTGCCGATTTGCCCAGCGGCGCATACGCCGACCCAGTTGGGTATCAAGAATGGAAGTCCATTCATGATTACCAGACGCAACCGATTCCGGTGCGCGGCAATGCATATGCAGAGCCAACCGTGGCTGATGTCGTTCATAGCATCTTGCAAGGAAATCGATGGGGGGCACCATCGCGGCAAATTGCCAGTGCGCCTGAAGTGGCTGGTTCACCAGGTGATGTAAAGCCAAAGGATATGGCTCAGCTTGATGGAACTGCAAGCGACGGCGATCATCCGCGTCAAACTCGATCGGACGATGCCATTGCGAATTGTCGCAATTGTCGGCGCTTTTGGATGCCGTCGCTGAGAAAAATCAGCGAGCTGCAAGACGAGCAAGACGATTATGAGTATCGTCACAAGCACGACGATGGGTATCAAGCCCCAAAATATCGTGTGCTTGACACAAGCGAGCTCGTGCGGCGCTGTCCAGAGGCCGAAGCACGTCACCTTGACGGTGAAGAAGAACGAGTCTTCCTCTTGTCGATCTTCTTCCAATGGTGGTTCTTCCGTGGAAAAGACCACCGTGGATGGAGTATCCAGAAGCTTTCGCGTCCTTGGGATCGGTTCATTCATCAATGGAACGACGACTGTGAGTCGGTGTTAAAGCACATGCGGAAGAATCGTTCACGCTTCCGTGAGTACTCGACTCAAGGTCATGTCATGGAGCTTCACATTCGATTTGTGAACAACGGATTTCTTTGTCCGGTGCCAAGCAATCGCTGCCCGGTCTCCATTCCAAATGCAGACACACCAAAAATGTCAATGGCGCAATTTCACACTCTCTACAGAAGAGTGAAGCCCGACGGAACGGCTTTGTCGCATCTCGTCATGCATACGCGGACTTGGCTCCTCGACCAATTGCCCGATCGGCAACTTAGAGGCATCGCCTCTAGTACTGATGATCAGTGTCGAACTTCTCGACGAGATCGGGAACATCCTCCATCAGGACATCCCGTGGCTCAAACTCACTTGGGAAGCCAAGCCAGTGAACCAAATACTGGCTCTGGTTACGACCATGGCGACGAGAACCAACGATGGACTCGGCGATCCGTCTCTCCTGAAAAACCTCTTTATGTCCCGCAAGACATCGAGCGTGTCGCTCGTCCACTCCGCGAACGGATTTGGTCGCTTGAGAGAGCAAAGGCAAATCTTGAGCAT
>JAMFLO010000198.1:0-63211 GCA_027475765.1 Paralagenidium karlingii
CAAAATCTAACTCGATTACATCCGCGGAATGATGACCCAACAGAATGTTCCCTGATTTCCCCCCCCCCCCCCCCCCGCCTCCTCCGTTTTCTTCTCCAACCTCTGAACCTCCCCGTCTCTTGCGCGCGATTTCAGAAGGGGACAGCGTGCTTCAACATGTTACACACGGGAGCAAGTCTGGCGGTGCCATCCAGCATACAGCACGGGGCACCTGAAAAAAAATATCACGTTGAATCTGCCCACTCAGCTGGTTGTCTCGTGCCATCGCCTTCTTTCTTCCTCTTCCTCTCTCGCTGTCTCACTCTCGCACTCTCGCACTCTCCGGCTCGCACTTGGCTTCCCCGCCAAAGCTACTACCCCGCCAAAGCACGCACAATGGGAGCGAGTTCGCAGTAGATCGGGTGTTGGTGCTGGCTGGCTGGCAATCGATCGGTTCTTCTGGTTGTGGCTCTGCTCTGTCTGCTCTTCATCACCAGCACTTCAAGTGCCGCCTCCAGACTCCTTCATCAACAGGCCACTCTTTCTGTCGGGTGAGATGCCGATGTGATACACAATGGCATTGAACGTCTCTCGGATCGGATTCGAACGGAACAAGTGAGAAAGTTGCCATGGGGCCAGCGTGTACGCAAGTTGCAGTCACTGCTGTCTGCCGTTTGACAGCGCTTGCACTGCACAAAATGCTTTTAGGTGTCACACAGCACGGAAAATGCCGGCCGCTGCATTTGCGCGTGAGCAGTAGGCCCTCAGGGCCAACTTGCAGTTGAGACTACAGCAAGTGCACCACCACGTGGGGGTGGACATCCATCTATGCATCAATGAGGCGAGGCCACAGATTCATGGCAACGGCTACACAGCACGGGGCAAAGCACGGGGCTCTCGTCTCCGTCGCCATGTCTACCGCTTAGCCGGCTTGCCATGCAGAATGGCTTCACTTTGTCGCTTAATTCAAGCACCCATCGCGTGGCTGGGAAAGCTTCTAGATACCAACAAGCCGCTCCCAGCCACGCGATGGAGTCATCGAGTCCGTCTCGAATTGCATGGAAGTCGCGAACCATCCCTGCGATTGGCAGACTCTCCCGATGATGGCTGTCGTGAACCTGACCAAAAAATTACGTTGATGCAGAGTGCGCAAGCGAAAAACGATCGTACTACATGTAGTTTGGTCGATTTCTGCAACGTGCAAGTGGCGCTGCGGCGAAGAACCAGAGCGAAAAGCAAACATGGGAAGAAGAAAGACAAGAATACCAGAGTCTTTGAGAAGGCTACAAGAACAAGATCGAGCGACCCACTGCCAGACCGAGCGACTGGTTTGGTAGCAGCAGCAACAGCAATAGCACTACAGCAGACATTCACTGACCGTCTCATGCAGCAGCAGCAACAGCTTTCCATCGCTGTTGCGAAAGCGTTCGCAATGGACCGTACCGACCCAATTGCGTCAGGCTACCCCCCCCCCCCACCTGCAACTCCAACTGATGAGCTTCAAGATTAAGTCTTCTACTGTATGGCGAGTTCTCCACAATAAAGACAGAACAAATCAGGTTACAGATCTTGCTTTGGGAGGGTAGAAAAGAGCCCACCGGATGGGCGACGTGACGGTCTGCGGCATACAATTGCCAAGTTGTTGTGGCTCAACAGCCACGTGTGCTGGGTTTTGCTTTGCGCAGATCACGCCCCCCTCACCCTCACCCCTACTTCCCCAGTGAAAACCCCTTGGTTGAACTTTCAGTTTCCAGCCTCTCATAAATTTACAGAGTAATCATAATACACTAATTGCATGCATGCTGCCCCCTTTATGATGAGTATATTCCACAGGAGAATCAATTGCCACAGTTGGTGGGCTCCCTCGGTCGGTTGGCGTTGGGGTTTGTTGGGTTGGTTGAGGAGGTGCCTCTCCATCCCATACAGTAGGGCGCCCTGTCGGTATTCGGCCGTGTTTGGTACAGTAGTTATCCGGATCAGTCGTAGTGTTAGTGCAGCCATACAGTAGGGAGCGTTGGGTTTCCAGGTGGATGAGCCATCCCCGTCATTGTGGCATTCAGGTCATCAGGTTGCAGGTGGTGTTCAGCTCAGCTCAAACTCGGGTGCCCATCCCCCTTTGGCAAGCCATGGGAAGCGACAGTATTGAATTTGCCGAGCCACGCTCAAGTCATTTTTTCCTCCAATGGCCCCAAAGCGCTCGCCGTCGTCGGACCAACTCGAGTTGTTGGAGCTCCCAGCAGTCGCTTCCTCCTCTTCGGGTGCGGTTGCTGCTTCATCCACGGCTCCCGCGGGCAGCGACGCCGCGCTGCACATGGAATCGACCGCGCGGCAACTCGCTCAACAGGAACACACGTTGCTGCTCTCCAGCCAGCAGCTCCAAACGACTCTGACGGGCTTTGCGCCACGCCTCGACTCGATGCAACAAGAACTCCACCAGTGCCACCAAAGAATGCAAGAGATCTCGACCACCATGCAACAAGTGCACCAACAAACCGACAAGCTGGTGGCCCAGCAATTACTCGAGTTTGCCAAAGAAAATCAACGAGAACTCCAAGAGTTGCAGCAGGAACTCCGCCAAGAACAGACTTTTTGGCACAACACGTCGTCCGCTGTGGCCCAATTCCAGCAACAACAACAGCAAATGCAGCTCTCGCTGATGAACGTGCAGGCCCAGCTTCGTCGTGTGCGTCAACAAAAGAACTTGCTGGCCGCTTCAGCGTTGCACCTCGGTCTTGGTCCCAGTCTGGTGACTTGCAAGACGGTTTGAACGACCAGGGAAGCGCTCGTTCTTCTCCTGGTGGTAGTCTAGTTTTCCAGTTCGTTTTGCGTGGGTGTGTCTTCTTCTTCTTAATCTATTGAGCAGAGCAACAAAGTAGTAGCAACGTAGTAGCAGTAGCTATTGATTATTTATGCCATCGTGACAAATACAACGTGCTGTGTGCATGATGCTGGGTCGTTCCATCATCTCTCGCTCTCACTCGTCCTCTCGCTGGATCACCACTGTTGTCGAAGCTCGAAACCAAGATGCTCCTGCTGGTGCCTTGCGAAGAACGTTGGCAGCCAGCTCCCATCGATCACGAGTGAACTCGTGCGCATCTGCTGCGCCTTTCGTAGCGTCAGGCACCCGTGGGATCATCGTCACGACAGAAAACAAAGATGAACACGTGGATTGCTTTTGCTTGGAATCGCGTTCCACCACAATTTTCCACTTGCAGAAGAGAAAACAGAGCAGGCGTAGGAATGATTTGCCAGGTGCAAAATGATACACTGGCACCTCGCATCTCTCCTCTCATATCCCCCAGGGTCTCTGGGTACAACATGGTTCTAGTTACCTCACAGATTCCCATCCCATCCTGATCCCATTGTTTCAGCTGCGATGAGACTCATTCAACTCTTGAACAAAGCAGACATCACAACTCTCATGTGAATGCTACCAAGGTCTGCTTGAACTTTGTCCTGCGATGATGGCGGCGGATGATGACGTACAGTACTTCTTACGCACCCTGGGCCACACATTGCACCCTCCAAGGTCTTCATCGAGCGAACGATCGTCTTGCATCGCCGCACGTCCCGCTGCACGCTGCACCATGGCACTGTTCAATGGGAAATCGCATTCTTCCACGCCCTGCCGTCAGAAAAAAGCCATCCACGTCCTGTCCTTTTTCCATGCAACACTGATATTTTGGAGAGTCTGTCGAATGACTTTGGCGACAATCACCACCACCACCGTGGGGCTGGGCCACAAGCAGTGGTGGGTGGGTGGAAAGAAAGCACCCTGTGGCGTTCACTGCCAACAGTTCATCGCGAGTCCGACTGTTTCCTTCTTTTCCTGGGGTGCTCTCCGAGATGAACAATGTGGCGGTTAAATACAATCTCCCGTGCTACTGTTGCTGCTGTTGCTCTTTGTTTCGTTCTTCTCTTCCTCCTCCTCTTCTTCTTTTTCGTCTTCGGGAGGCGGTGGCCGTTGGCCCAGCGCTCGTGGAGATTCGCTTAGAACTGCAGATTCTCGAGGCATTTGGCCATGGATGAGCTGTAGACGTCGGTCGGATGGTTCGACACGCGGTGCTTGGCCGAGACATGAAAGGATTGTTCCACAAAGCTCGGATCGACAATCAGATTCCCTTCTCGATCCAGCGTCACTTCGGTGCCCACATGCTCATACAGCCCCCACTATCATACACACAACACAGAGAGCCACCCGTCAGAATGCAAATAGCACGATTAGAGAACAAGTGGTGGGTGGCGGGCAACGAGTCACACTCACAAGGCACGGAATGCCCGGCACAATGTCGCCATCCATCACAACGCGGTAGCTGGTGGGCACCGCCTTGTTGTAGAGCCTCACAAACGACGGATTGCCAACGCGCGGTCCACCGAAATTGTACATGTGCACATGGATGTTGTAGTTGGCGGCCAAATCATACGCGGCCAGCACCGCCAGAGCCGCCCCCATGGAATGGCCCGTGATGTACACCGACACCCCCGGGTGTTCGTCCAACACCAACCGCACCGTGTCTTTCAACTCTTCGCGGATGGTCTCGTAGGCCTGCCAAAAGCCTCGATGTACACGTGGAAGCGCCATGTTGAGCAACGGGATGCGCGCGGCCAACCTCTTGAGCGACTCCACGCAGCTGGCTGTTCGATTGCGGCTGGCGACCCCACGACACCGTTGCTTGATCCAGACCACTTGCTGGTCAAAGCGGAGATTGCTTTTCCAGTTTTGCCGACTCGCCGAGCCACGAAACGCGATCACCAGACGTTGCTTTTGCAGGTTGAGTGCGATGATCCCGTGGGTGTCGGTACGCGTTCTGCGGAGGTAACACACGAGCTCAAAGCCGAACCGTTCGAGTTCCAGTTCCCCAAAGCCTGACGCGCTTCGTTTGCCCACCGGATCAAAGTATGCCTGGATCGCGAGTTCCAGGAGCCAGCAAGCCGTCTCGACACAAAACATGGACGAATCCGACACCAAAAAGCCATACTCGTCGACATGGCTTCGCTCTTCCACATGGAACGCGGTCGACGCCAACAACGAACGACTTCGATGCGCCAAGTCTTCTTCGTCGTCGGCCCGTGGTGGCAAATGCACAAACATGATCAAGTACACCACCACCGACACAAACAGGAATTTGCCTAGATTGGGATTGCTGCAGGTGAAAAAGCTCGCGTAGATTTGGGCCGCGTTCTGGAAGAAGGCATTACTGAGACCAAGTTCCAACCATTGCTGCAACAGCATCAACGTCTGCACCAGCGTGTTCACCATGACGTCCAACACGAAAAACCACGTCTGTAGCAAGAGAAAGCGATACGAAAGCTGCTCAAAGCGGGTCGCCATGTACGGCAGCTTCTTCAAATGATTCGCCGTGTACCACGCGATCTGACAAAACCAGACAAACCACACCACGAGCAACAGCATGCGCAGCAAACCCAGGGTCGCATACAACATACTGGTGTGAGACATCAGTAGATTTGCAGTCTGGGAAGTGGTGAATTCACTGCCAATCTCTTGAGCAAACCAGTACAACGGCATGGGCACGAGGATCATGGCCAGATCGATGCCAAACAATCCGATGCCAAACAACATTTTGCCAAACCCAGTCATGCTGAGCGCGCCGCCCGAATGGGTTAGCTGACGATCAAAGAGATTGAGTAGGAACACGTACAAGAAGCTCTCAGCGGCGGCTTCGCACGTGTTGGCCACAAACTTGGTGCGCAAGGACACGTTGCTCGGATGCGACCAAAGCGTAAGCGCATAGATTGGGTTTTGCCACACCATCAGCACGATGCCCATGGCCAGCACCCACTTTTGCACCGGCAGCATGTTCTGCCAACTTCCACATGAATTCACCACGCAAAGGTACCAAAACGGCACAAACACCAGTGTGAACACCAGGCAAAGCGATCGGATCATGACTTCGCTGATGTGAATGGCTGGTTTCCTGCCAATATGTCCAATGAAAATGGAGTGTCAACCACAGCCAATCTGTGCAAAATGAACGACAAACCATCAACTCACGTGTAGTCAAACTCGTACGTGACGTTTCTGGCGTAGACGTTGGGGTAGATGCCCTTGTACAACACAATCACGAGGTAGGTGCTGTAACTGGAACCTCCCTGCACGCGACACAAAAGCCATCAGTTGGACAAGACAAACCTCGATGCAGCTTGGAGCTCACCAGTGTTTCAAACCGTTGCGAGACATCCACTAAAGGAACCTCCTGACAGGAATTGCCATGACAGTTCACCCAGACGGTGCGATTCTTTTGAGAAAAGATCCATTCTTTGGTGTGCGGTGGGGAGGAGTGCAAATCGACCCCGTAGAGCCAAAAGTCGTACAACAACTCAAAGCTTTCGTCCATCAACGTGAGCGAACTCGGGTCTGACGTGGTCAAGTTCGTCGCTGAATTGGTGGCTTTGGCGCTTTGGTTGCGCTGGTGGGCGTGCTGTTTCTGCTCAAACAGGTCTGCAAACTCGATGTTGTCGGACGCGTTCACCACATCGTGAAGCTTCATGCGCAACTGCGCCGAGCCAGCGTATAGCGACACATTGTTCACAAATGCCGACCATTTCGCGAGTTGTCGGTGGCTGTCCACGCGCGTACACGGCTCCACCTCGTGCGGAGCGCATACATTCCCAGGAAGACTCACCAGCTACGCCATGCCATCAGAAACAGAGGAGATGTGTTCAGTTGGCGGAAGCCTGCGGGTAGTCCAATCGGCGCACGTCAACCACTCACCGTTGAGAGGTAGCCTTCGCGTTGAAGATACGGCAGCAACAGCGCCAACAAGAACGACGAGTATGTGATCCACAACACTGCGCTGGTCGCCCGGGAAGACAGCGTTTCCAGGCGAATCACGGGATCAATGTGGTGGATGTTGCGGTCCTTGAGCGGTTGTTGTTGTTCCGTATGCACAAGGCAACCAGAGGCGGCGTTGGCCACTTGGGCATTGCTATTGTTGTTGTTGTTGTTGTTGTTGTTGTTGGCCAAGAGTTGGGTCTGTTGGTGCATTCGTGCGCGCATTTCGTAGCTGTCATGGTACAATTCGGAGCTGGCGTAGCCTCGTGAATGGAACAAAAGCGGTCGGTACACTTTTGCGTCCAGCGCTTGCGGCGTCGAAGAAGCCGTCAACGGCGTCATCGTCACCATCGGCGAAGAAGTCGACGCGCTCGCACCATGCAGCAACGAAGACGAAGAGGTGGACGACGAGTGGATCAACGCGCGACGAGTGGCCCCCACGCGACGCTCCTGACGCATGCGACGCGCTCGAGACGCGGCGACGCGTTGCTCCTTTGGCCACGACTGGTGCATCTTTTGGTGGTTTGACCGACTGTCACATTGGGAGAAAAGGATCGGCGAGTGGCACGAAGGTGTGCCGAAGGTTGCACGAGTAGGCAATCTTGAAAAGCCGCATCCATTCGTGATCGACCATGCCGGGGGACTCGTTGCAAGAAAGTTTTGGCAATGAATCGACGGCGGCGGCCAAAAAAGCGGCAGCCAAAGTGCAGCGCATGCTGCAAATCGCGACGCTTCGCAAGAACGCACTCGCGTCCAGAGATCTCCAAGACACGTTGCAGGTGATTGCTTTTGCTTTACTAGTTGGCGCTTGGCGCTGGCACCACCCAAGAGACTAAACCCACGCGCCATGCGTGTGGATATGGTTGTGCAGGAATGCCTCAAGACCGAAGCTTCTTCGATGATGAAAGTGCTGGGATACCGTCTCGCAGCCAAGTCCACCAGTTGCATGACCCATGACTGCTGGCAGATCCTAATGGACAACTTGACCACCGAACTCGGCAGTTCCCAAAACGCACCGGTGCTGGTGGTGTGTGTGCCCGTGTTGGAGCTGATTCCGATGCCACTGGTGTTGAAATTCTTGTCGACAAACGAAAAAGAGCCCATGAACAAGTTGCGCTGCCTGTTGACCCACGAAAACATCGACGTGCGAAGCCTCGCCATCACCTCGCTGGCCAAAGTCATGATGGACGTCACCAGGGCGCTCGCGGCCAGTGGCATGATGGGCTTTCCATTTGAGTCCCACGAGACCCGCATTTGTGCCCAACAAGATCTCGCCATGATGGTCACCGATGTCTGGAAGATCATCTCCCAAGCGCTGGCCGAGCAACACGGTGGAATCGCCGGCGCGGCGTTTCATGCGATGCGCATGCTGTTTTCCAATTCGCCGTTGATCAATGAGATCCTTCAGGCAAGTAGTCAAACTCGACGCATCGGGTGCATTGCTCTGCGTGCAATTGACGGTTTGCGCACTCGCGCTGGGTTGGCATTTTATTATAGGAAGATGAAGACGAGAACGACACTGGTGGCGCCTTGAACGATCTGATCATGACTGTGTTCAAGGAATGCTACCCACGCATCCAATGTCTTGTGGCGTTTGCTCAACGCTTGCCGATCAAACACCAAGTTCATGCGGCATACTGGATCTCCATGCTCGTTTACATGATGAAAGACCGAAGTGGCGCTAGCTGTCCGAGCATCAGCGTACCGTACCTCGAGATCGATGTGTTGGTTGATCAGCAATTCCTTGCTGCGACTCAAACGACGCGTAAACAAACCGACCGCGACGACGAGGACGACGAGTTGGAGACGACGGAGCGAGTGCGAACAGACCAGTTGTCCTCGGGGCTCATCGAGACCTGGCTGTTACCGCTGTTCGCGTGAGCATTGTTTTCGCATTCCACACCGCGCTTCTAGGGGTGCAGCATGATGATCTGACTTTTGGTTTGACTGGTTGGTTGACAGGAAAACCTCACTCGAACAGGCTGCTTCAATCTGTTGCGCGATCTACATTTTGCTGTGCCATCCTCTGCTGGAATTCCAACGACTTCGATGGTCCAATGTCCTGGTCCAAAGGCTGATCGCACAGGCGTTTTACATCAAGGCGAGTGAGTCCAAGATGGAGATAATCAAAGTTCTGATCAAGGGATTCAGTTGGCTTTCGACCAAAGACGCCAGTCAACTTTTCACTCACACCATGGCCGCCATTTCGACGGTCGAGAACAAAGAGTGAGTGGATTCCAATCTCCGATTTCAAAGCAACAGGGTTTTGACCATTCGGTCGGTCTGATGCTTTGGACAGCCATCGCTGTGACTCCATCTATGCGTTTCTGGACGCTCTTTTGTTGCGAGTGTTTCAGAGACGAGGTTTTCTCTTGCTGGAATCCATTTTCGCACTCGATTTCTTTCGAAATGCCAGTGCCGCCAAGGTGAGTTCGAGCCACCGCCCGTTGGTGAACGCAGAGCTGGCCATTGAGAATAGAACTGGGTATCACAGATCTGTCCACGGGCAAATCCGTCCGAGGTGTTTCAGATCCTGGTGCAGGTGCTCTGCGACCATGCCGCCAAGGCCGAATCGTGTGGGTTTGCTCAAGAGATTCACATTGCTCAGTTCCTGACGCTCAAGAGTTTCGTTGGTGTGCTCAATGGCAAAAGCATCTTCGAGAAAAACCCTCTTCAGGCCAAAGCCCAATTGCGTCAGATGGTGTCCCAGTGCAACGTGCTCTGCTTTGTGATTCTCTGGACATCCCACATTAGGCAAATGCTGCAAGACGACTCAGGCAAACTGGCCATGCGAGAGATTGTGCAATTTCTCAAGCAAGAGATGCCGTTGTTGCTGGCCAAAGAAACGCACGGGGTCGCCGTCAGACTACAGTTGGTGTTGTTGTGTCTGCAATTACATCGTCAGTTCCAGATTGTTCCTTTGGCCACGCTGTGGAACTGTCTACAACGAGAAATGGTGCTTGCCTTTGGCTCAAGTGTTGCTCTCGCAGCAGCGCAACAAGCGTCAGCTTCGGACCAGGAGGCGAGCTTCGACGACGGCAAACTTGGTAGTGTCGCTGCGGCCACCAAGGATCCAGCCGACTTTGCGACGGTGTATGCCGTTCTCGAATGTCTACACCAGTTGGTGGCTCTTCAGCCCGGTGCCCAGCAAGCAGTTGTACAATTCTGCCAACAGCAGCTGACCACATCGACGCGTCAGAGTCGCTTTCTGCTGAGCCAAGTGCCAGCGCTTCTCGGCTCTTCGCAACAACAGCAACCACTAGAACAATCAACTGCTCGACGTTCTTTGCTGTCGCAGGAGTTTTTCAGTGACTCGTACGGCTTTTGGCCACGCAATGATCCTTTTGCGGCGGTCGGATCCAACGGTACGAGGTGGTGAATGCACACCCATGGACCTCTTTGCTCATGGGTTTTGTTTGGCGTCATATGTGCTCTGCTCTAGTGACTCAATGGAGCGAACTCAAGGAAAAAGTCGTCACGGGAAGCTCCGATCCGTTCTGTCTTCGCGTCGGATATCGTCAGCAGATTGAAAGCAAGGAGACCTTCGAATTGGTCGTGACTTGCTGCAACATGACCCCTTTGGCCATGAGTGATTTCGAGTGAGTGGAAGGCTTGCGTGCATGCGCGTGGGTGAACACACACCACCGTGCAACAAAACAGCTGACCAGTACGTGTGCTTGATCATGATAGGATCCAGATCCGTTACGTGGGACCTGTCAAGTGTATCGACTTGTCGAACGATCTCAAGATCCGCATGAGTGACAACGTGCCCTCCCGTGGGTCGTTTCAAGCCTCCAAAATGTTTCGCTTTCAAAAGTTTGCACGCGCGCTTTTTTTCTTTCAGGTAGTTTTTCTGGAGACTTGTGGTGGTTCAGGAGACGGCGAAGAACCAACGGTGACGCGAACACGACTGGCACTGTCCGAACCGTTCACCGTCGACTTTGATGCGTTGTTTCGTCTGCCTCGCAAGCGGTTTTTGACGGGTTCGTTCTTCCAGAACGTCTGGCAGAGGTGCGTTGTGAACCAACGATCAGCTTTCGATCGTCTTGGGGGGCGGGGTTCTGACTTGACTTCTACGCCCCACAGCGCTCAAGCCAATGTGAGCTTCCCGATTCACTTTGTTGGCAGCTTACCGGAGCACCGGACCCTGGTGCAAGAGCTACTCAAGACGCTGCATCCTCGTATCATGAGCATCAAGGAGCTTCAGATCGATTTGCCCAGCTACATCCATGTGAGTGGTCGAACAAACCTACTCCAAGCAGCAGAGCACCATGGCTTCTGTCTGACCGACGCTATTGGCCATGCGCGTGATTGCAGATCGCCTTGCTGACCAAGACGAAATGGGAGGAAGAAGTTGCGGTCGTGATCACGCTCTGTGTGGCATTTAAATCTAGCAACCAAACGATCAGCATCTCCGAAATGGCGTCACCGACTCGTCCGGACACGATGCAGTGGAATGGCTCGCTAGAAGTCCGGTCCACGCGTTCCAACGTTCAAGAGTTTGCCAAATGCCGTCAGGAAGTGGTCGCATTGTTTGGTGGGAAACACATTCAGCTGTATCAGATACCGAGACTCACTGCGAGTGTCTCGGCGACCACCACGGCCGGTTCAACCGGGGCGGCAACAATGACCCGCACCGAGTCCTTCAAACCCCGCAGTGGTCCACCACGAACCGCTTCGGCGCGATTCACCGGGAAACCGTCCACCACCCCCAATGGGTTGGAGGCACCAGTGCCAGAGATTCGGCCAGCGCTCAACACTTCGTTTGGGGATTTGTGGAACTGAAATGAATGCCTTCAAGCCCAAAAGAGTCGTTTGCATCTCTGACGGACATTGGATTCCTCTGTCTGATCCACCCACCACACCACATGGACGAAGCTTGTGGGGCCGGGCAGCCATCTTCCTGCCCACACTCGCTCACTCCATGAAGTACCCGTTAAAGTCTTCTAGGAGTGAGCGAGTGTTTTCTTCGTTGTTTACGGTCGGGAGTGTCCTCAACTTCTGCATGTCAGCTGATCCAACGAAGTTATCCATGTATCCAGATACCCATACTCAAACAGATGACCCTGGAGCGTCTTTTTTGCTGCTCTGGATTCATTTCCCCCATGTAAATCGAGCTTGGACCTGCTCCAACCACTCGAAGACGAGCTTGGACTTGGTCCAATCCATCAAACTCTACCCGTTGACTGAACAGACTCCCTCGCTCTCTCTAATAGCGATCATGCCAGCAGCACCTCTGAAGGATTATTGGCATCACCAGACATGGAACAATACCACAGATGATGGTCGTTTGCGTTGTGGGAGCTGCTTTATTGTTTGTGTCCTACGAGGAGGATTCTACGCCGCGACAGTGGATCGACACTGGCCTCGGATGGGTTCTGCGGGGATCGTGTGGTCATTGACCAGTTTGCCTTCAACGGTCCAACTCAGTCATACGAATAGCTTTCAGGACGATTGTACTCGCACTGGCAGTTCTCACTGCTCCTTCGGTGCGCGCTGGTGCGGGCGCCGACGGGCACGAGCACCGGCATCCGAACATCTACCTGCCCAACGCCCGACCAATGTGGGCCTCGGAACATTGGATCTCTTGAAACGGATGCTGCGGTGGATGATCAAACCGCGCGGTGTTACATTGATGAATTTCTAGTGACAACACAAGAGTTCCAGCAAGGACAACAACGTGGACATGGTGAGTCTTGGGGTCGAGTTGAAGAAACATGGCGTGACTGTCGGCTTTGTGAACCGCAACACCACCACCACCACTCACACCACACAAACCGTTGCGCCGAGCAAGCCACAATGAGTGCTCCAACAGTGTCCACGGCGGCACCACGTTTCTAGTTGGTGTTAGCGACACCTTCTTGAACGGCAGCACTTGGGTTCCATTTGCCACCAAGTAACTTGGAACTTTTTTGAAGCGTGTTGTCATCTACGTCTACGCTCTTAGCTCGACCGAAACGACTGGTTGCCAATCACAAATCAAAGAAAACAACAACGAGAGATTATTGATCTGTGTGCGTTGATCCTCTACCCATTTGCTGTCGATCGACACTACGAGGCACCAACACTACCCCTTCACAAGGCACAATATTGCTCAAAATTGAACTCTTCCAGGTAGTATCGCCACAACGTTTGAAGCTCTTGGAGTCCGCAATACTTGGAATGACTGCACCCCTTGATGGTGACCGGCTTTTCGTTCACCACGATCTGCACAACGTATCCAGACCCATCGGATTGTTGCTTGGGTTGTTGTAGTTGCTGGTACAGTCGAAATTCCACGTGAGTGGCAAATGGAGAGATCTCCGAGGTACGGTATTGTCGGGAATTGATCTGCGCCATCGTCCAGTTGGCTTCGAGCTTTGGTTCACTCTGTGTGACACCCATGAGCGCCAGCAACGGAATGGTCGTTTCGGCGTGGGCAAAGCGGAAATTCCCGACGATGTTGTGTTTGCCGGCGATAAAGTCGCTCATAAAGGTGAAGACGTCGCGTAACAACACTGCTGCGATCTCATAGTTGAGCTTGAAGCCATTGCCTTTGTGGTAAAACGTCTTGAGGTCATCGGCATACTCGAGAGACTGGAGCATCGGCTTGGTCAGCAACGAACACCAATGGTCTTTTTGGTCATAGAGGGCCAGATCAAAGGCACACGCTGAAAACACGGTGGACACGTCGCCGATCGTGAGATTGCCGGCCACCGAGCCATTCTCCGAAAGGCCAAGTTTTTGCTTGAGAGTTGCAACGTTGGTTTGCATCACAGAGGAGTTTTTGTATTGTTTGGCCTGGATCGAAGTCTCGGAACTGTTGAGCACGTCGCGTTGGTATCGCGGGCATTCGTCAAAGAACCGTAGCAACACGTCCTATCATCAACGAATGAACACGGTGAGAATTGAGTGTGGATTGTTTCGTGAGAAGCAAAGCGTCTGGAGAGAACCAAGGTCGACTCACATTTTCCTTGGGATTCTCGGTGTATTTGACTTGCTCGGCATTGTCAAAGAACCCAGAGGCAAACCTGCATGGGAATGGGCATGGGAATGGATGCGTCAGTCAGTTATGCCAAGCCATTGGCGGTCGTGACCACCCAACGATCCACTCACGCTGTGGCGCTGTCTTTGGTGCGGGGAACATAAGTGTGCGAGAGCGCAAAACGCTCTGGTGAGAACGCGAGTGGTTTCAATTGGCGCATCACATGACGCGTTCGATTGCCAAATTGGGCATGTTCCGACACGCCGGTCGCGGCGAGTTGGCCCTGGACCGACACGTTGTACGGAAGTTGGTACGACCGCAACCACTGCGGAATGAAGTCGCCGTACTGGGATTGAAGCTTTTGGATCAATTGCTCGATCGATTTGATGTTGCCTTTGGTTGGAAATCTGCAATTTGGGTGGCGTCCAGTCATCAATGAGAGCATCCATGAGTACATGTGATTCTGCCGATGAGTTGTGCCGTTTGACCAAAAGCACCCACCTGGTTCCGTGGCGATTCACTTGCTGCACTTGCACCAGTTGAAATTGTTGTTGGTTTTGTTGCTGCTGACAGGACGTTGGTTCATCCAATCCAATCCGAAAGACTTCTTTGTTGTTGGTCTGGTCCCGATACCGCGTCTTGGAGCCAAAGAGGCGAACGTAACCACTTGCCTCCTGGAGCTCATTCTCCTTGGCACCATCCGTGCAGGAGAGGACTAGCGAAAGCATCCACAGACTGAGGATCGACTTCATTGTTGTTGTTAAACAAAAGGCTTTTGGCGTCTTGTGGTGGAAAGAGCACGTAGATTGCCAATTGAATTGTGGTGCGGTGGCTGGGTGTTGTGGGTAAAAGCTGTGGACTCCACGACGTGAAATGCCGAATGACAACATCTGACCAACCATATCCATGCCATGCGAGGCACAAGCCAACGTGTCTCTCCAAGAGTAGCCAGCTGATTCATCAGAAAAGTCGTTGGGTGGCGAGTTGATTGGGTAGCGCGAGTATCGCAAAGGATCTCGATGTTCGTATGGAAATTCTGCGCATTGATCTGTTCAACCGCTCAACATCTGGACAGTCAACCGTCTGACACGACCACTACTCACTCTTCAAATATCCAGAAGTCACGCGATAGCAGATGGTTTCCACATCGAATCTGTTCCAACAACTGATGCAGTGGTGAGAGGTGAAAAGTGCGTTGTATGGGGGATTCGCCACCCAATGCCACCTCATTTATCTCTTTACAAGGGTGTGCAACTGCACCGGACAAATCGACTTCAAGTCAGGTGTTCTCCGTGACACGTCAACCTAATTGCACCGTTGGTGGGGTTTGATGAAGTGTGGTCTCCAATATGTTTTGGGTTTGTCTCATTGGAGGCAGTGGGAGGTGGGCAATGTGGCATTTGTGGCCTTTCGTGAGTCATGCCGATCGTCCACCCACCAAGTGAATGGCTGCGACCCGTTTGGAACAAGACCAACAACTCCAACTCGACACCAGAGAAAAGATCATCAAGATATTTGGCCATCAAACAGAATATTCCATCCGTGAGTAATCCGCAATCCATGTCGCAACATGCCAATCTCTTGTCTTTCCAAGTCACACGCTCCACTGAATCTCACACTGCGCAGTATGCATCAAAATTGAACTCTTCCAAGTAGTTTCGCCACAGCGTTTGAAGCTCCTGCAGTCCACAAAACGTGGAGTAATGGCAGCCCTGGATCTGGACAGGCTTCTCATTCACTAGGATCTGCACAAAGTGCACAGATGCGGCACCTGGTTTACCATAAGTTGGCTGCTGCTCCTCGTATAATCGGAATTCGATGTTGGCGGCAAAAGGAGCCAGGTCCGCGGTACGAAACTGTCGTGATTTGATCTGTTCCATTGTCCAGTCGGCCGTGAGCTTGGGTTCGTCTTGGGTGACCCCAAGGAGTGCCAGTAATGGAATCGTCGTCTCAGCATGCGCAAAGCGGAAATTGCCGACGATTTGGCTTCGACCGGTGACAAAATCACTCATGAAAGAAAACACATCGCGTAACAGTACTGCTGCGATCTCGTAGTTGAGCTTGAAGCCATTGCCACTTTGGTAAAACGTCTCGAGATCGTCTGCAAAATCCATGGATCGCAGCATTCCCTTGGTCATCAGAGTGCACCACTGGTCCTTTTGGTCGTACAAAGCCAGATCAAAAGCACAAGCTGAGAACACGGTGAACGCATCGTCCACCGTGAGGTTACTGGAAGCTGGCAGATGCAGTGTTTGCTTGAGCGCCGCCACATTGGTCTGCATTTGTGATGACTTTTTGTACTGTTCGTACTGCACCGTGGACTGTGAGTTGTTCAGCACGTCGCGTTGATAGCGAGCGCACTGGTCGAAAAAGCGAAGCAGCAAATCCTATGGCACCCACAAGTGGAATTGGCGTGAGCTTGAGGGACCAGATCAGTCCAAACCTCCGCTATTTGCAGTTATCACCTTGTCCTTTGAGTTCTCAATGTACTTGACTTGATCTGGATTGTCAAAGAATTGCTTGCCAAAGCTATGGGATCAGAGAGAGTGCAGCAGATCAGCTCCAACAAAAATGAATCCATGTGTCAGGTTCTCTCGCGGGCACTCACGCTCGGGCGCTGTCTCTTGCGCGCGATTTGTACGTGTGCGAAAGCACAAAGCGGTCTTCAGAGAACTGTAGAGGCTGTAGTTGACTCATCACGTAGCGAGTTCGTTTGCCAAACCTGGCAAGCTCCGAGGCTCCAGTCGCCGCAAGTTCGCCTTCAACTGACATGTTGTATGGGAGCATGTAGGAACGCAACCATTCAGGGATAAAGTCGGAGTACTGCGAGCGAAGCTTTTTGATCAGTGCTTCGATTTCTTTAATGTTGCCTTTCGTAGGGAACCTGACGCCAATCATCATGAAAGACTCAGCTAAAGTCAACCTGGATCAAGACATGCGATCGATTGTGGATCGTGAAAGGTACCTGGTTCCATGACGATTGACTTGTTGGACCTGGACCAGCTGCAGCTTCTTCTTCGTCTTCTTTGGGTGTCTGAGTTGTTGTTGTTGTTGTTGTTGTTGTTGCTGGTGATTCGACTCAACCAGCTCGACCAATTCCACACTGAAGGCATCCTCGAGGCCATCGTCGTTGTCGTTGTCGTTGTCGTCGCCGTGGTCCCAGTACCGTGTCTTGGTGGCAAAGAGACGTTCATAACCTTCACTCGCTTGTAGCAGGAAGTTGTCATCCGAATCATCGGTATCACCGGCCTCGCCACCATCGCCACCATCTTCACCGACTGGGAACGGAATGGTCGGGTCCTGTTGTTGTCGTCGTTGCTGTTGCTGCTGTTTCAAGGCAGCCGCCGCCGCCGCCGCAGCAGCCGCAGCCGCATCCGCTTGCCCTTGCGCTTGGATTCGACTCCACTGGAGCATCACGGCACAGCAAAGCAGTACTGAAAGCACCCAGAGACCCATCAACGTCTTCATGGTTGGCTCTCTGGCGGACGGCCCACGGGTGGATTTGGCTCGAACCGTGGTGAAAGCAGACGCAAATGCAAAAGTGAGCCAGCAAGCCATCCCCAATCGAGACCAGTAGAGAGAGAGGAGACAAAGCAATCCATTTGTGCCAGCCAGTCAGCCAGTCAGTCAGCCAGTCAGCCAGTCAACCGAGAGCACAAACACGTGCCAGACACACACACTTCCCATGCTGCTGCCAATTGGCTCCTTCCATCCATCCTTTCCGGTATCTTTCTCTTTCCAAGTTGAATCTTGGCTGGACTCAGAATCTGATTCCCTGAATCTCCAGGTTCCTTCCAAGTCCCCAATACGAAGGCTCCAATAAAGTACGATAGGAGTCTTGCTCATGCAGCATTGAAGTTGTGGCCGAGTCCCAGTAACGCTTGGACTCCAAGATGGGGCTGTCCAAAGACCCAAAGACCCCAAAAGCTCATAGATGAACAAGCGCTTGGAGGAATTGCTTGGAACAGATGGTGAAGGAAAACCATCATCAAATAGATTCGGTCAACTTGTTGGACAAGCAACATGCACGAAAAAACGCTGCAACACCAGCCAAACCTGCATTCCTCGGGCTCACAGCGCACAGTATGCATCAAAGTTGAAGTCTTCCAGATAGAATCGCCACAGTGTTTGAAGTTCTTGCAGCGAGCAATACTTGAGCTTGGAATGGTGACAGCCCGGGATTCGAACCGGCTGTTCGTTCACCACGATCTGCACCCAATGACCCGAAGCATCGGTAGTGACTCGGCGCGGAAGTTGTTCGCGATACAATCGGAACTCGATGTGTGCAGCAAACGGAGAAATCGCCGAAGTGCGGAATGGTCGCGATCTGATCTGCTGCAAACTCCAGTCCGCAGTGAGTTTTGGTTCATCTTGGGTGACGCCCATGAGTGCAAGCAATGGCATGGTGGTCTCGGCATGGGCAAAACGGAAGTTCCCGATGATTCTGTGTTTGCCGGCGATGAAGTCGCTCATAAAGGTGAACACGTCGCGCAACAGCACTGCTGCAATCTCGTAGTTGAGTTTGAAGCCATTGGCACGCTCGTAGAACGCTACCAAATCATCCGCAAAGTCCATTGATCGAAGCATGGGCTTTGTCAAAAGCGTGCACCAGTGATGCTGTTGACCATAGAGTGCCAGATCAAACGCACACGCAGAATACACGGTTGATACGTCGTCCACAGTGACGTTACTGATTGTCGGTAAGTGGAGCATTTGCTGGAGTAATTCCAGGTTGGTTTGCATCTGTGACGAGTTTTTGTACTTTTGGAACTGGATGGTCGCCTCTGGGTTGTGCAGCACATCGCGTTGGAAGCGATCGCAAAGATCGAAAAATCGGAGCAGCAAGTCCTATCCTCCGCGATCGAGAGATCGTGTTAAGCACGCCGAATGTAAACTCACCTACCAACCACTCACATGGCCCTTGGGGTTCTCGATGTACTTGACTTGATCAGGGTTGTCAAAGAATTCGCTAGCGAAGCTATTGGTGATGGTCAGAACCACAATCAAAGACAAAACGATCAGTCAGAGAACTTGGATATCGATGTAAGTTTTACAACTTACGCTCTGGCACTGTCTTTTGTTCGGGTTTTGAACGTGTGTGACAGCACAAACCGGTCCTCAGAGAACGCCAAAGGTGCCAGTGTGTTCATCAAGTCACGAGTTCGTTTGCCAAAGTGGGCAACCTCTGCCACTCCAGTCGCTGCGAGCTCGCCTTCGACGGACACATTGTAAGGCAGCTTGTAGGAGCGCAGCCATTCTGGGAGCAGTTCGAGATACTGGGAGCGAAGCTTGTGGAGTAACTCTTCGATTTCTTCAATGTTGCCTTTGGTTGGGAACCTGAGTCATGCCATTGCATCGCATCAAAAACAATCCTCCACGCCCAACGGCCAAATCGAACGGCTGTGATCGCACCTGGTTCCATGGCGATTGACTTGCTGGACTTGCACAAGCTGAAGCTGGTTCTCCATGGGATGGATGAACTGCTGTTCCTTTTGTTGTTGCTGTTGTTGCCTCAGCAGTTCACTTCGTCTCCCACTAAACACACTCTCATGGCCAGTGGGGGCGTGAGAGTGATCAGCATCAGCATCTTCACCATCATCGTCGGTGTCGCTACGCCAGTATCGTGTCTTGGTGGCAAAGAGTCGATGATATTCACCGGTCGCAGCATCACCATCGTCTTCGCCATCGGCACTTTTCATGCGGAAAGGGCCATTGGGGCCTTGTGGTGGTCGAACTCGCTCGTCCAATCCACTGCGCGTTAGGTCTGGCGCTGAGTCTCGATGCAGATGCAGTAGCACAGCGCAGCAGACCAGCACCGAGAGCATCCAAAGACCCACAGACGCTTGCATTCCATCGAGAATGCTGGGTTCTTTGGCGAATCGCACACGTCTCGTCTTGTTTTTGGGGAATTTGGAGCGGCGAAGAAGGCTGCCATGGCGAAGTGCACGGGGAAACGCACTGGACGAAGCGAGTGAAGGAGAAGAAGCACCAAAAGAAGAAGAAGAAGAAGAAGAAGAAGAACTGGAAGCGAGCGAAGGTGGAGCTCCGGTCAACGGCGCCCCAAGCAGATCAAAGCATTCCGCCGATGGACTGTCTGCCACACGACGCATCCTGCAATCTGAATCTTTTCTGCCCCGCCTCAACGCTCCCGCAAAGTACGAACAACCACCACCTCTCTTAAGTGCGAAGTGACCAGGACGGCTTGGGTGAATGACTATGGCGGATGGTAGCATGGGGAAGTGCGCGGAAGAAAAGGCTCAAACCAGTGCCATCCGCGATGAATCCAAGCGTCCAATGCTTCAAACGGACAGTCAGCAAGTTTCTTCTTTAAATGCTGCAATGGGAAAACCTCAGGACTTTCCGACGCATCCGAATTCGGGCACCAAACAGGGCGACAACGCGGCAGATTTTGATGAACCGAGGAGTCCAGTGCCTGCAGTGGCCGATTCGAGCAACAAAGCGATGGGATTTCAGCTGGAATTACTACATTTACAATCGTTTTCTCCGGCCATGAAAGTGCTTTTGCGCAAGATGCAGCCATCGTCGCACGAACAATGGATCTTGTGGGTCGCACTGGTCTGGGAACTACACCCCACGAGCCCGTTCAGATCTTGTGCAGAAGCGGTGATTTCCCAACAGACCCAAGTGCTCACAACGGACTCTTCTTCTTCTTCTTCTGCTTTCTCTTCCGATTCCACCATCTCCCTGTTGTTTGCGTCCACAACGCTGTCTTTCCAGCTCTCGGAAGCCTTGTGGGCGAGC
Source organism: Paralagenidium karlingii (assembly GCA_027475765.1). Taxonomy (NCBI): domain Eukaryota; phylum Oomycota; class Peronosporomycetes; genus Paralagenidium; species Paralagenidium karlingii. The sequence continues at coordinate 20,499 of JAMFLO010000198.1, forward strand.
TTGATGACAGCCGTTGGCATCCATGAAGCCCTGCAAGTCTGCGTCGAGTTGCGTCGAGTTCCGAACCCAAGTGCTTCACAAGAGAACTCAAAAGCGGCATTCACGACCATCGCAAACAACCAGATGGCTTTGCCGATCGAACGGCTTTGTCGCAGAAACAACAACAATCCTGGCATTTCCCCAGTGTTGGACGTCGCTTTGGCGCTGGTGAACCCACAGAAACCCACCTTCAGCTGTGAGCTGCGCGCTGTTTTCAGCCAGTTGTGTGCCAGTCGAAGTGAACGGAAGGCCTCACGTCCCTTCATCAAGCCAGTCCGCTGCAGTGTCGTACTTCAAGAGTGCACTGCGAAGCATCATCGTGGTGATGCAAGTGGAAAAAGCCAACGACGCAAGCACAAACCTGTGAGTTTCCACCAGTTCTACACTGAACTCTGTGCATTCCTTCCACGGCGAGTGGTTGAAACAACACCCAAAGACGAAGCTGCTGTCCATGGACAGTATTTGATGAGAAGCAAACCGTTCCATTTAATGGAAACCAGTGGACCTTTACAGTGGGAGCATGACCCTGCAAAACCGATGGCGCTGTACACAGACGATCTGACCATACAACTCTTTGAGCTGTGCTTGTATCGCGTTCGTGAAAAACGCTCACAAGTCTCAGAATTGCAGACGGCTGCTCCAGCAGAGGACCATAAACGGATCGCCAAATGCTACTTCAGCCTCAATCAGCCGTTTGACACCACGCAGATGAGAAGCATCGCTGTCTCTCGCATGTTTTCAGTCTACCGCACCGAAAAGATCAACGAACCTACGACAGCTGATTCGGTGCAAATCTCACTTGCATTGCTTCCCAAGGTGTTGCCCCAAGAAGAACCACGCAAGAGTTCTTTTGGAGTCGCAGCACAGAACATGGGCTCCAAACCAAGTAAACTCCGGGCGCTCGTGAACAGCCTGCCAGCATACCATGTCGTCGCCCACCAACAAGATGAAAGAATTCGTGGCCAATTGGAGATTGCTATCGATCAGGTCGTCCTGGAAAAGTTTTCGCTCCTGCATTTGACGGGCGTTGCGCTGCTCAAGTTTGATATCCGACTTGAGATCTCGTGCTTGAAATGGTCGTTTGAATCTGATTTGCACCAACTGGATCTGTCACCTGCGTCAGTGACAACTGCAGAACTTACTGCAGTGGAAATCCACCAAAAGTCGCTCCCAACGATCCACTGGTCTTCCAAACACCGTTTCGTTCCTGTATTACAGATTGAACTGCGTCATCATTCCGTGGCAAATGGAATCCAACGTATTGGAGAGGCATACCAACTGGATTTGAGTTGTTTCTTGCTCGCTTCCAAGGATCCTTCGCGGCAAACTGTCACGTTGCACCTACCCGTGGCAATGGAAACCAACAATGATCAGTCGGATTACAGCACTACCACCACGAAGGCTTCTTCTGTCATTCTGCGATTGACTTTTCGGCCAAATAGTTCATCTGCAGACGATCAGGAGGTACGGTGCAGCACTGTTGCTGCTGAAACTTGGGCACTGACCAAGTGCATGAGTCCTACTGGAGGTGGTAAATTGGTGTTGAATGTGGTCGATGCGGTGCTGTCGAATTCGTTTCGTCCTGAGCCAAAGCGTCTTGAAACAGCTCGATTCTTCATCAAGGCGAGTTGTGAAAGGACTCGTGCTGTGTCGACTCTGGTGGAGTTGCCGAAAGGCAGGGATCTCGAAGGCAAAAACTCCGATGCGACCGTTGAATCGCGTTTGGAGTTTGACGAGCATTTCTTGCTTTCTGTGTCATCATCGAGCACAACAACACCAGTGGCGCGTTTAGAACTGTACGAACAAAACCCGTCATCATCTTCGTCATCGTCCTGCCTGCTTGGCTTTATCACTGTGCTGGCGCTTGAGTCGGTTGTACAGCAGGGCCATTTAGTGGCTTTAACGCTTCCGATCGTGGCGTTGAGCGGCCAGAAAGTCGGCAAAATGCATTTCGAAATGCAATTTCAAGCCTGCCACAGCAAACCAAAGAAGCAGTCAGTGGTTTTTCATGAATTACGCATGGCAACGTGCAGCAGTAACCTCGCGATCACAAGAGCCGATGGCGATTCCGAGTCTGCAGTTCCAACTGAGAACGCGACGGCTGCAACCGTTTTAAGTCGGGTGAAGGTCGCGATGACAAATGCGTTGGCGTTCTTTCAACTGGAGCTGCATCGAAATGGTCTCCAAGAGTCGACGGTCCTGTTGAAGAGTTCTGCTAAGTGCTTGACAAGCATTCTGGTACAACCTGTATCATGGAATGAAAGCTTCGACATTAATCGAACTGTTCCACCAGTCGGCGTTGAGCCTGATGGCGCAGTTCTCAAGTTGCTGGGCGTGGATGGATTCTTATACGGAATCATCATTCTGCCTTGGCCGCTAGTGAGTTGTTCCAAAGCAGTCATGAGTCTCCAGCACTTGCCCAACGCGAGGATTCCACAACTAAATGATCAGACTGACGAGCACATCCACGACACTGGATTCGAACTTGTGCTCTCCGTTGGACAGTCCGCAAGTGGAATTCAATCGAAGCTCTCTGCAGCATCAGCGGATCCCATCGCATCCTCTCAATCAAATGCATCGCGCCCTCCATCTCATATCGCTCTTGTGCACATACGTGAAGCAAGACGGCTCACAAGTGCACAAGAAGTTTGCACGGTGGAGTTAGAGCTGATTCATCCAATGCAATCAGTCGACCAGCCCTCCACCATCGTGGTGACCAAGCCACGACGTTTGGATGCCATGCAGACTTGTGAATGGAATGAATCCTTTGTAATGCGCTTGCCGACTCCTGAGGCATGTGGTTCCAATTGTCGCGTCCGATTGTACACGATGAACCACACGCAGCTCTCGTGTGACACAAACGCACATGTCGGTAGCGCAGTTCTTCCGTTGGTGCCGCATCCAAGCGATCTAAGCTCCATTGGCGCCTCAAGTGAAGAAGTTTGGCTTTGCCTCCAACAACAACCATGTGACCGACAAGACGTCCGACCAACCGGATTTCTCCATGTTCGAAGCACCATCATGCCTTGTTGCCATCTGTTTTTGTCAGTGGAAAACTGTCGTGTCGAAGGACTCTCACTCTCCAACGTGTACGACAAACGCTTCCTTCTCAAGTTTTCTTGTCGTGCGCTAAAGGCCAAGCTGACTTCTGTAGTGTCCATGGAAGACAATTGTCCATTGCAATGGAAGGACAGAGTTTCACTTGATCTGTCGCTCCACAACCTGTTGGTACTGGCAGAGTCGAATCGCTCATGTGTGGACAAAGAGTGGCTCCGGATTCACGTTCAGTTGATGGCTCAAACAACACATTTTGGAGCCATTTGCGTCGCTGAAAGCACCTTTGATGCCTTATGGTGCGTGCCCAATGCGCTTGAGAAGGGCCAGCGCCTGTGGCTGACGATGCATGAACCGTCATCTGGAAAGGTTGATTCGTCGAGCAACGGTACGAGTCCTGTCGATGAATCAGTTGGCCGTAATGCTACACAACTGATTGCTGTCTTCTAGAAATCCAAGCCCAAGTGCTGGGTGTGCTGAGCATTCGCGTCACAGCATCGTTCCGCAACGATCAGCAACTTGTCTCGCATGAGCCAACGACGCAGCCAGCAACTAAACTCTCCTCGAACGAGACGTCATGCGGACGAACCCTTGCCTTGTGGAAAAAGCTGTTCTATGCTCTCGACACCAATCGAAACGGTGTCATTGAGCTCAAAGAACTCAAGGACATGCTGCTTCAAAAGGCGTCAGGTGAGCTCAATCGATGAATTCGATTCTTGTTGGTTGGTTGAGATTATGGACGGCATCCTTCCAGCATTTTGGCAGGAAGAACACGGACGGCAACTTCTACACGACCTCATGGGCCAAGAAATTGAATCGTTAGATCACTTGGAGCCACAGATTGATCGCCTCTTTGAGCAAATGGATCGAGACCACGACCAGGTGCTCCAGTGAATATTCTTTGGTGTGGCGTCCATCGGTCATTGACCCGTGCATCTCGTGTTTTTTGTCGATAGCATGTCACTTGGGACGAGTACGTCGACTATATTCATTTCCGGCAGGATCAAAGCCTACCAGCGCGAAACCAGAAAGCTACAACGCCGACCAAAGTGGAAGACCAACCGACAGGCGATCGGGAGTCTGAGCAAGTGTTGCAATTGCGAAGGAGGATCCGACATCTTGAAGCGCTGCTCTTGGAAAGAAATCGGCAACTGGAGGCAACTCGATCGGATCCTACGATTCAAGCAAGCAACTGCTGGACAGAGGTCAAGGGTAGTGATACCAGGAGAGGTAATGACTCGTCGTGCAACGAAATTCGGCCTGCCGTTGACTACATCAGAAAGCCATCGAGAGCATCTGTTGCTGGAGGTAATTCGCCATTGTTGGCTAAACAACGGCAGTCACATTTTGCTTCTCCGAACGTTTCAACAGATGAAAATGCCTCGTTGCGGCAGTGGACGCGGCAAATCGAAGCGCTTCGACATCAACTGAGAACGAATCTGCAACAGTATGAACACCAAAAAGAACTGTTGAATCGGCGTGTCAAAGACTTGGAGCACGCCCATGAGGTTGCTCAAGAGGCAAACAATCAGCTCCAGCAGCGGATCGTGTCAATGGGCAATGTGCAAGAGTATCTGGAACGACAACTTGGGAATTTACGTGGGCAACAAGCCAACTCCAGTATGCTGCTGCAAAAGAACCGACAAGAAACCAACGAACGCAAGCGGCACATGCAGTCCAAGGAAATCTCCCTTCGCGAGCAGCTCGCACGCCAAGAACAAGCTGCAAAAGAGCGTCAAACCCTTCGGTCGACTCAAATTGCTGCATCCATACTTCTTCAATCCAGAATGAGAACGCGTTTGGAGCAAAAGCGATACCAAGCAATCAAGCTCCAACGTCTCCAGGCCGCGGTGTTGATTCAATCAGTTGCGCGCAAGGTCCAGGCGGTCCAAAAACTGAAAAGGTTGCGTGAAGAGCATCGCATCCGCCAGCGGCAAAACAAGGCTGCAACGAGGATCCAGACTTTTGTACGATGTCAGATGCAAGTTCGCGCGTATCGTACGCTTTGCGAGGCACGGTGGCTCTCAGCCGTTCTGATTCAATCACGTGTGCGTGGTATGGTTGGACGAGAGAAAGCGCGTCATACGCGACGGGCAGTGCTGGTATTACAACGATTCTTGCGCGTGTTGTTGGCTCATTGGCACTTGCAAAAGCAATCCAATAGTCGTCGGATTCTTCAACGAGTGTTACGCAAATTCGTCGATCGCAGTCGCTTTCTTCGTGTGCGATCGAGTGCGTTGGTGATTCAAAAGTGGTGGCTGCTTCAATGTGCGCAATGGGAACGTCAACAGATGGAAATGCAGTTGGAAAGCAAAGCTGCGAAAGCCATGCAGCAATGGTGGAGAGCCCATCGACCAAGCCAACGTCACGGTGATAGGGTCACGATAAGCAACGACGAGGAGACAAGCACCCAAGTAGCGGCAAGTAGTCCCGTTGGAGCAGCGGAGAACAGCCAACACGGACAGGAAGTTGCAGCCCAGGTAATTCAGAGCTTTTGGCGACGACATGTGAAGGTGAACTCTGCTGCTATTCGCTCACTAACCGGGGAACCGACAAAGGTGCTGGATCCGGCTGACACTGGCGAGTCCAGTTCTCCCATTGACACGACTTCTACCATTGATGATTGCCAAGAGAACAGTCGGCAACCGCCAGCATGCCAACAGACGCAGGATCAAACCAACAAATCCCTGTCACTGGACTTGTCAACGATCTCTGGAGTGGATAAGCTCAGCAATGGGTTGAAAGAGTGCAACGAGACGCAGTCAAATGGAGCTCATGGAATGAACCAACAAGCGGCTGTTTCTTTCATTGACTCTGTTGCTGAGAAGTCCATCGCGTCGTTTCAAGAGATCGAAGGCACTGGCACTAATGCGCTTGTTCGCATTGGGTCAAACCAATCATTCCAAGCCCAACAAAACCGTGAAGTCGGTGCCGACTTGTCCGGATCGGGTCGATCGTCTTGGCCACTGGAGAAAGAAGTGAAAGAACCAGGGGAAGATGCTCATTCAGACACGAACAAGTGGCATGATGGAAGTACTAATACTACTGAAAGCGCACCACTGGCCAAAGAGCCAAACCGTTTGGTCGACGTGAGCGACACACTTGAAGCCACCTGCAAGAAAGAGAGTGGTGGTAATGACACTGCCGACGAGTTGAAACGGATTGGAGCAGGTCCAGACCAGGATCAACCTCGTCTTGAACTTGTGCATTGTCCGACCAACAGCCACGGTGGAAATGGCGGCAATGGCCACTCCCTTCCCATCGCGGAACGGTCAAAAAGTGCCGCGCAAGAGAACAAGCTCTTCGAAGTGACCGAAACGACTGTGGAAGAGACTCATCAAGCGATTGCAACTCAACAAGTGGCCACCAACACTGTGGCAACTGAGAAGAATCATCAGCCAACGGCAACTCTTCCAGCACAAGTCCAAGTCAAAGCAGAACCAGTCGCTCCAATGGGCGTTTCGATGTCCACAATGGCAGCACTAGTAGTAGAGCGATCTTCAACAGAGCCAACTCAGGTGGAACCCTGTCGAGAAGTGATTGCTGCGTCGGATGGATCATGCCATTCACAACGGGACCTTGAAGAGACGGCACGAATCAGGTCACATCAAGGCGACGCGGTGACAACGAGAGAAGCGGAGCAAGAAGAAACTGGTTCTGATTCCAACAGTCTGTTCGAATTGAACGACGACGACGACGACGACGACGACGAAGAAGAAGAAGCAGAAGAAGAAGAACAAGAACAAAGAGAAGACGTCAAAGACTCTGCCCACAAATCAGTCCACGTCAGAGAGACCAAGACCGAGGAGGATGTCGATCGAAGTGTTGGGCAGGGTTCTGGTGATTCTCATCGTGCTGTTGAACAAGTTCAAATAGATGCGTTGGTCGCAACCAGAGATTCACCCAGTGCCGGTGGCCACAACTCAATGATGACAATACCCACAGGCTCCAGTTCCCCGTCGCACGCTACAACTCTGGTGGAACCACCTACAGAAGACAGTGGAAGAGCTCATTTACCACAGGAGCACGTGCCGCAGGTGGAAGTTCCCTTGGAAGAGGAAGAGTACAGTGAGGTGGATGCGCAAGCGTTGCCAAAGGTTTTGGAAGCCAGCAGAGAAGCACTGCAAGCCCAAGTTCAAGGTCCAACGGCTCGTGCGCTTCTACCAAAGGCAGGAACTCAGAATTCGAGCGAACCTGTTGTGACTGCATCGTGTGCTCTCGATAATGCTGTGGATGGTGCAATTGCAAATGTTGCTGGGTCTTTGGGTGACGCAGATGATGGCTCGGTTTTGAAATCAAAGTCATCATTGGTATCAGCATCAGAGTGCATTTCAACAGCCGATTTGACCGACCAGACGACCCACCCAGCGAATGCATCTGGTAATGACAATGCTCGCAATGCCAAAACAGACCCAGACCTCAATCCAACAGATCAACAACAACAAGAGCAGCAGCAACCTGACACAACCAGCGAATTGGGTACAGCAAACCAGTCGTTTGAGCCCATGGCAGCAGCTCCACCGTCGAACAATCTGGTGCAACTTGAAGTGTCAACGAACGTGGCATCAAAGTGCACAGGCGACAGGCTACCTACCGATTCTGGCTTGATGACGGGGAAGAAACATGAAGAAACGGTTTTGCAAGGACAATTTGCGACAAGCGAACAAGACGAACAAGAACTTGACGCAAAGAAGAAGAAGAAGAAGGAGAAGGAGAAGGAGAAGGACGAGAAGGAGGAGGAAGAGGAGGAGACGAGTCGAGACTCGACGAGTTGGCAACCCGATGCAGACGAGGACGAACTTGAGGATGAGACCAACGATCAACTCCACATCACCAGTGACGGCGATTCGGACGATTTGGAATTTCTTGAAGAAGCCAACGCGTTGGCTGATGCATGAGACTTCAACGCGAGTTCATGGGATCAATTGGTTTGGCACACAACTTCGTATTAAATATTCAGCACACCACACAGCAACAACAACAACAAACACAAACAGGCTCTAAACTCTATCGATCTCTACTGGTCAGCACGAGGAAGCAAGCATACGGCGTCGACTGGTCAGCCTCAACAAGCGCGTTTCGTGCAACTGGGTCCTGAGGCTTTGACCACATTCAACCGAATGGCCGCCGCGATCACCACTTGTTGCTGCTGGCCATTGACCAGAATGCGTTGCTGGATCTCTTGCTGGAAGGCCTTGAGCTGTTCCATGTCTCGTTGGTGCAAGGCCCGTTGTTGGGTGGTCTCGTCCAGCAACTCTTGTTCACTGGCGGTTTCTTCCAACAATTCCTCAATCTCTTGTACACAGCTACCTTTTTGGTCGCTGGCCACTTGAGGATCCTGCAGTTTGGCCATGGCCTGGTGTAGACAGCTTTCAATCTCTTGTTGGCGGTCACGTGAGGCCTGGATTTCTTCATGGAACACTTGGAGCGCACGGTTTTCGTGTGCCAGCACTTGGTCCAATTCCTGCCATTGCGCATAGAGCTGTCGTTGCTGCAGACTCAAAAACTTGGCCAATTGTTCCAGCTTTTTGCTGTCGTTTGAGGTCGATTGGAAGGTCATGGCGATCGCGTGAGTAAGCGAGCGAGTGAGTGAATGGATCGGATCACGTCGAATGGTCGAGTGGGTCGAGTGGTCGAGTGGTCGAGTGGGTCGTGGACTGTCTGTTGAAGCGCACACGGATTGAACACGTGAGCTCAAGCTGTTCAAAAGGAAAATGAACTCTTGGCTGAACAGAGCTGAGGTTGCAGGTGGGGTGGGGTGGTGGAGTGTGAGTGCGTAAGTGAGTGCAAGTGCGAGAGAGCGAGGACGAGAGAGACGCCCAGGCAGGCCCCTCACTGTGCACTGGGTAAGTGGAGGTTGGTGTATGCTTCTTGTTTTTGCTTCAGAACGTTGAGGCAACAGAAACGAGCCCTGGTGCACCTTGATCGTCTGGTGCCGTGCGCCGGTGTTGACTGGATGGGCATCTCCAAGAGCCAGCACCTCTGATTTGTGGCTTGGTGTTGGCACCCCATAACCAAACCAAGTCAAACCAGACCAAGGATTCAACTGGAGTGCCCACCCGCCCATTGCCAGCTGGTAGTAGCGCGTAGAAGACAGCCGCGAGATGGAAACCTCGATGACGCAGCGCTCGTTGGACGGCACAAAGAGAAGCCATGTGCCAACCGACCGACAACCTGCTTGAACAGATCAAAGAAACCTCCTGAGTTGCCGTGCAAGCATGTGTGAGAGAGTGAGTGAGTGAGAGCAGGGAGACGGCAGGTGTGGCAAAACTGCGACATGCTGGGTCACGTTAATCACCTTGTGCTTTGGTGCGCATCAAAGCATGCCGTTGAAAGCCGCCACAGCCCTATTCAGATGGCCTATTGCTAGGAAAGCCATGGTGGAAGGTGGTGGGTTTGGCAAGGAGATTCACTCCAACCAAAGTTGGCATGAGTGAGGTAGTAATGGTTTCATGGGAGGATGATCCTGTGTCGGTTTGCTCAAGCAGCGGGAGACATGTGGGTTTTGTTCTGACCACATCATGTGACTCATGGGTACAGCCACACCAACCCCACGTGCTGTGCCAAACCAAACTGGACACCATCCCAATCCCATTCCCATTCCTACTATCTTCATGGGGCGGGGCACCCACGCAAACTCACTCTGGCACCAACTCATCCCGATTAATAATCAACCAACCTGGCTTCAAGCAAACAAGTTGAGTGAGTGAGTCGTGGACGGAGCATGCACCAAATTGATTGCGATACTAGTATGGCACAATTCGTTCCCTTTCATCCGCCGGCAATTTTTTTCAAACGCACGCTTCCAAGACCTTTTCTTGAGGTCATCCAATGACGACAAGAACAAGAATGGACGCCGGTTACGACTCTGCGTTGGCAAATCATTCTAGGCTTCACTCGTGGGATCCTGGTGACCCGAGGTTGGACGCGAGTCGGCCAGAAACCAAGTTTACAAACGACAACCAAGCAAACGACCCCACGACCGTACAGAAAACCATTTGCGCACTTGCCTGACTTTCGCTTTTGGGCAACGCCGCAGAACCGGAAAGCGAGGGAATGGCATGTGGCGTTGTGTTTGGCTTTGGTGGGCGTCTTCGTATTTCGGCACATTTGGCAGCTCTGGCGAGGACAATGGGAATGGCCGAAAAGAACCGTTTTCTCCTTAGCTTGATGGAGCTCCAGGTGAGTGTGCGTGGTTGGCTGCAGAAGGAAATACACTGCAGCGCTCTGCACTGTCGACGCTCGGAGAACGTTTCCAGCAACAGATCGAAAGGCTCAATTTGGGGGAATTTCAATTGTTGAAAGTCGCGTGACAGTTGGATCATCGCGCAACACATTCACATCGAACAAAGCCCACGAGTTTCATGAGATGGGAAAGCCTCGCGCAAGCATGATGGCTGTCTGTCTGGAGGAGTCATCTTTCGCTCTCGCTCTCTCCTCACCCACTGACTAACGCAGCATGGCTTGAAGCTTGAAGTCCCATCGACGAACAGGATCTCCATCGAGTCAGTCAGCTCTTGATGTCCCTGGCGACCTGTTCAGCTTGTAACCAAATGGATGGGTGAGGGTTTCGTCACTCTTGTCTCATTCAAAACCTGACAAGATGTGACGGTCGTGCGAGATCTTGTTGCGGGGCTTGCCAGGCGGCCCACAAACGTGTGATCTTGGTCAGTTGGATGGATGGTGGCGTTCGAGATCTGTGGGAAATCAAACACCTCATGTCCTGCCTGTACACCCAGTGACAATTAAACCTCCACATCCCCACCAGTGATGCCGTCACCCTATCCATCTGGTTGTTGTGGGAATCCATCTCCAACAGTGAGGAAGAAGATGACGAATATCGTTGGCTGCGGTGATGCTGTGTTCGTGGTGGTGTGAACGCGTGCTGGTTGTGGAGTCCGTCACCGTTGACACGCACAAGTTCAGTTGTCTCACCATGCCATGAAAAAGTGTAGTCTGTTGTTATTGAACCACTGGCTCTGGCAAAGGAAGGTGTTCGCACCACTACGCCATGCAACATGTCTATCGGAAGTGCTGCTGCGCCGTTCAAGGGAGTGGCTACCTCTGTGGATTCACAGAGGTGTGAATTCACACCCATCACAAGCGTTGCGAGTGCATAGTGCATACCCCCACCACCTTGTCATGGTGAGCCTGGTGCCCTTTCAAGATCGCATTATGTGGTCCACACGAACCCCCTGCAATCTCAACGAATGCAAGACGCCAAGTCGTGGAGTGAATGCATCGGCGCCGTCCGCCAGCTTCAATGGATTGCAACGCAGTTGAAGTCTTGTGGTCCGCAGCAGCAACAGCAACGTCAGCACCACATCCAATCGAACGTGTTGAAGGCACCGCAATCGCTCCAACTGCTGGGCCAAACGCTGCAACTGCTCACGCTATTGCGACAAGAGCTCAACTCGCAGCTCCTGCAGCGACCGCCTCTTGTGCAGTTCTCTGTGGACGCTCTCGAGCGAATGGAAGCGATCAAACAAAAAGCGCAGGATCGATTGGAGCTGCAGACTCCCACGATCGATCAACTGGCCGAAGAGCGACGCCAGTGGCTCCGAAACGATTTCAAGGCGATGCTGCGGCTGGTAAAACCCCCATCGCCAACCTCACAGGGCATGTCCACGGCACCCAAAGCTGGAGTAGATTGTTGTGCAGACGGATCGGACCTCCCACACTCTCCATGTGACGACTTGGATGATCGGCATTGCCCCAACTGGAGCTTGGTAATCGAAACCGTGCACCAGGATTCTCATGAATTGGCCCAATGCTTTGATCAGCAGCAGAGGAATCCACTGGTCCAAGCAGTTTGCATGCTTCGCGCACAAGAAGAGCGAATCGACTTTCATCGCCAATTGCTTCGTGACCAACTCGAAATGAGCCAACTGTCTAGTTATTCGCAAGACAATTTCTCTTACGGAACAACGCCATTCACGACCTGGTTCCAGGTGCTGCAAAGTGCAACAGTGCAGCTCACCCTGACTGGTGATCAAGAGCACCTTCCTGTGAAGAGAATCGTCAGCGTGTTTGGATCCTCGACTGGTCTGCTGGTGTTTTACACGCTGCTCTGCTTCCCAAATGTGCAATGCTCTGGTTATGAATTACTGCCATCGCTGGTGCAAGTGGCCAACCGCATTTGCAGCCAGCTGGCGATTTCTTCGGAGCAATGTCAGTTTTTCCAACAAGACATGTTGGACGCAGACGTTTCCAAGACGCAGATGGTTGTATTAACCTCGTTGTGTTGGGATTCCACGCTGTGTGAACGTGTATACGCAAAACTCGACAAAGAATTGCCTGAAAGTGCTCTCATCGTGGACTATCGGGACCGTTTTGCCAACAAGTTCAAGTCTTTTCAGAAGTGTCACCGCATTCAAGGGCCGGTCTCGTGGATTTCGGAGCAGGACCTGCATGTGTTTCAAAAGAAAAGCGTCCGGTAGAAAGATCGATGGTCTGAGGAGTTCCACTGGCTCAAGATGGTTCCGACCAGTAGTTTGGCAACAAACAGAATGCTTGTTGATTGTTCATCACTTTGCCTGGATCGCAAATGCTATCACTTTGACCTGACTTCACGCTATTTTGCTTACGCGATGAAGCTGCAACTCCTTCCATCGCTCTATAATACAACAAATCCATGAGGGGGATCACTGGGCCAATTTTGCCTTTTGGCTGGCGCAAAAGCTAAAACAGGCCTTTGTCTTGCTGGCACACTCGCCCGAGTTGTGTTTGATGCATTCCTGGTTGAACACATTGCAAAAGACACAGTCGGGGTCGAATCGGGGCTCGTCGGTTGGTGCCTTGGACGGCTGGGATGCACAGGCAAAGCGACAAATGTGCAGCTTGTAGTAGCAACCGTCCAAGTTGTTGTCACGACAGTACTGGAACACCGAGTCGCAATCTGGACAGCTCTCGACTGGCGGCGCACTTGACGGCGCAGTCATAGGTCTAAATGCCGCAGGTTGGGCCGTGGTCAGTACGGCCACGGACAGCATCAGGAGAGCCGACTTTAGCACCATCGTGAAATCTTGGAAACTGTGGAGAAGCCTGGCGGTAGACCGAGCTCCAAGATGGAGAGCACGTGCGAAGAGAAACGGAAAGTGAGTGGGCTAGCGAAGCCCATTCGCTTCTCATGCCCGCCAGCGTTGAAGTCAACCCATGCCACCACAGATTAAATCCATTGCCACCTCAAGGTCAATCCATCCGAAAGAAACATGCCACGGAGCCAACGATTCGACGCGCAAGCGGATGAAAGTCCATGTGATGATGAGCTCAGGGCGAAATGGTGGGTCACAGACGTTGCAACGATCAACCACACTGCCACGATGCCTGTTTATGTCTCAACTGCCAGCTGTGAACGCGTGAATCTCTCTTACACAGGTGTTCAACGATCAAACTAGCAAAGCGGGAAACAACGATCCGTTCCCAAGTGGATCTCCTGTTTGTAGTTTGGCTATTCTTCCATCCTCTCTCTTCTCTCTCTTCTCTCTCTTCTCTCTCACACACAGGCAAGACAACTGCCACCACTGACATGGATCACTTTGGAGGTGGACGCTTGTTGCAGTACGAATAGCACAAGCGGTGTTGGGGCCAACAATCGGGCTCATGGTTGGCCAAGCAACGGTCGCGCATGCGATCACAACCGGCTTCGCAGCTCAGAAGCAGACCACCCACTTGTGGTTGTTCTTCTTGCTGGGGTACTTGTTCAATCGGTTGATTGCATCTCCGAAGACAGCTATTGTACCAGTAGCCACAATTGGGCAAATGGTTCTTCTCGCAGTCTTCATACTGGTCTTCGCAGATTCGACACTCGATGAGGTCTTCCGGGGTCGACGAATCGTTTTGTGCCACGGCAAGCACCGCCATGGACAACGCCACGAGAGCAAACTTGAGCAGCATGGTTGGAAAGAACTTGACGAGTAGTCGAGCAGAGAAGTCAACCACCTGATGGACACAAAACCAATTGAGAAATGAGCTCAACCGAGTTCAAGAACCCTTCGAGCCTGGGACTTCGCGGTGCCATTTCAACTCGTGGCACCATCGTGAGGGTCTGCGAGGTTCTTGTGAGCGGCGATGGAGAAGACAAGGATTAAACAGGCTGTGTGCTGGGTTGGAATCAGACGCAGCCAGTGGAAGCATCTCAAGCCAAAAGCAAATGGCTGCAGCCACTTGCAGTCATTTCAAGTGCTTGGGAACGTCTCTCTGGAACTCAACGGTGGGATCCTCTGGCTCGCAAATCAAGTCAAGGAAGCAGAAGCAGAGGCCTGATCGGAGCTCAGACAAGAATGGAGCGGATGGTGGCGCACGTTGCACCTCCAAAGCAGCTCTTCTGGACCACAAGTCGTCGCCCTAACGGATCCGGACAGTCACTATTGAACGCGCGTCGGCTGCTCCATGTGACCGTCCATGGTTGGCAGTCATTGAAGCCATGACGCCAGTGTCTTCTTCTGATTCTGATCACGCAAATGGAGATGCACTTCCAGCACAGCAGTTCCAAGATGAAATCCGTCGTGTTGTCTTGCAATCTGACTTACTCTACCCACAAGTCTTCGCCTGCTCTTCAGAGCAAATCATGGAAGAGATGAAGCTGTCGGGAGTGTGCGCAACACTACCAGAGCATGGCAACCAGATTCGCTCGCTGCACTCTCGTCGTCTTGTACCAGAAGAGTTTGCGAGCTCACCGAGAGAACCACCAGACTCTAGCACAGAGACGCGGATGAGATCAAAAGCACTGTTGATACAAATCCACTTCTTCCTCCACCAGACTCTTCCCACATCCTTTCTCTTCACATTTCTTCTCACTTCGTCGCTGCCACGTCCTCTTCCGACACCAAATCGAGAATTACCCAACAACTCGCCGCATGCAGACGATCGAACGCGCGAGAACAAAAGCGGCCAGAACCTGCAAACGAAAGCCGCGACAACAGCGACTTCTTCTTGCCATCCGTCGATGGGAAGGTCGGTCTTTGCAGTGATCCTGGCGATGGCACCTCTGCTGGCTTCTGTACACTGCCTGGTTTTTCTCGCGCCGCAGACCCATACACCTGCAGCAAATCCATGATCCAGTAAGACGATTGGTCATAAGAGTTCGTCGAGTGCAGCACCACCGACGCGTCCTACCACGACAAACAAGTAATACACCAACCCAGTGAGTCCCCTGAGTGCCTGCCCATTCCACATTGGATAAACAGACGCACCCAACGCGGGAAATGGGCCACCCGAATGCGCGCCAGGTACACCGCCGACGCCGCAATCTGCGACGGCAAGTACTTGGTGGTCACCTTGTAGTCCGAGAGACTCTTGGTCATCAGCCAATGCACAAACTGGTCCGCGCGAGCATTCTCTTCTTCGCCGCGGTCGTCCATCATGGTATGGTGGCCACCTTCACAAAGTAGTCCACAAAGCTGTTGGCCGTTGGAAACGTCGCGGGGTATCCGACGGTCGCCAGCATCTTGCTCTCCACGGCGATGAGTTCTTCTTTGGTGCACGCGCCAAGTGTGACGAACACCAGTTCCATTGGCACCAGATGGTCTTCGCGACGATCTTCGTATTTCGACGCGAGCAAGAGCGCCGTGAGCGCCACCACGTACAGTTCGTCATTGGACACTTGGTCGTCGATTTGCTCGAGGTGGCGATCCATGAGTTTTGAAGGCGAGGTGAAGCGTGGGAGGCTCGAGTTCAAAGTGGCCGTGCAGTCGCACCAGCCAGTCGACGAGAATTTCATTGTGTGGGGTGCACTCGCACTGCTTGGACATGAAGTCGTGCACCTGGCGCTACTCGATCAAGCACAGAGCTGATCAGAGCAGTCCATCGGTCAGTCTAGTCCAGTCCATCAATCCATCCGTCCCTGCGTCCAAACGAGCAGACCACTGCGCAAAGCGGAAGCCACCACCCAAACAGACACGACAGACAAACAGACAAACAGACCAACCGACGACTGACTGACAGACAGCTCTGGTCGCACTGTACCTCGACTTTGAAAAAGAATGGTAGGTCGCCAGGTCGGGTGCATGCTGCCAGCAAGTGGCCGCGAAGGCCAGTTGCCAAACGGTCTTGAGCGTCTCCGTCGTCATCTTCACTTCCATTTGATCATCAGAATCCTACAATTTGTCAACTCTTGGGACGCTTTCTTCTGGCTACTCGTGATAATTTCAAGTTTAAGAGTCCAATCCCGAGATCAAGGAGACAATAGAAAACGAAAAAACCAAAGCAAAGCAGGAGGTGAGGCCATCCACAACAACACTGGTGAATCCGCGACGATCGCAGTGCTTAAAAGAGAAAGCACAAGATGCCGAAGACTTTGTCGAACGTGTCTTTTCAGAGTTTTTAAACGGGCTCTCTTCCGATCCAGATGTACTGCAATATTTCTTATTGTCGCTGGACCGCAAGTATATTGGTTATGGACGAACTGGCAGTGTGTGGAAAGCAGTCGTACGTCTAGGAAAGGCCGAGACAGTCGATGTGGTCCTCAAGATTGCAGATGTTTTGAAGTGTCCTGAACTGGAAGAAGAATTGCTGTTTGAAGCACAAGTGTACAAGAAACTTGAATCTCTTCAAAGGAAATGCATTCCGCGTCTCTTTGTTGACAAGCCAATCTGGTTCTATCGTGTAAGTATTGTTTGTTGGTTTGTTGTCGGCGTTGTTGATCGTCTCATCATCTTCTGCTTTAGGGAATCACAAAAAAAATGTTTGATTATGAGTTATGAAGGCGAGAGTCTGAAGACTGTGAAAGCCAACACAATTCCATTGAGTATACGCGAGAAAGCTCACAGTGACTTTGATTTGTTTTCATGAGATGGGTGTGTATCTCACGGCTATGAAGAAGTCGAATGTGTGCTGGAGAATCAGATCATCGTCGCAAAGCGCATTTAATAGTGCTGAGATTTTGGTGTGCAGGAGCCACTCGCGAAAGTGCGTTGCCATTCAGCAAGCCACCGCACTTGACACTTTTGACGTCGGTCTACAACCATACTGCGCCACTCTGGGCAGGTCCGGTGGCCGCGGGGACAGCATCGAAGCAGGATGCTTGTGTATGAGAATCCAAGACACAGACACCCGCAAAGACATGGTGAAAGGCCATCTAGAAGTTGTCCAAGGTCTTTTTGCCGGATGAAGCGAGTCGTTCAAGAAGCCTAATGACGCAGCTGAATGGATCCCAAAATCTGCCAAAATGGGTTTAGCCGCAGCGTTGAAATGCAGCGGCGCTTGCTTAAGGTTTCGGACACTGATCGGCACTGCCTGCTGCCACTTCTGTCCAGGGATGCTGCGCCATGGAAGCCGCGGCCCACACCACAGAGAACCCAGAGATATTGTTGATAGTGGGATCCTGCGCCATTCTATCTCGGCCGTGTTGAGCTGCCATCTCCAACACCCATGGATAACAACTCGATCAAGTCACCATATGTACCTGAGTAGCTAAGCTGTTGATGGGTGAACCAAGCCACATCCGAGTTCCCTGTGAACTGTTGCGGTCTGAGTGTTCCTTGACACTAACAGAATGCTTTTGAAAGACCGTCGAGACTTCTTCCACACGAGGTTATCCCATTGCTTTGACTGCTTTGTGGCTTGGAGAAGTGATGAGCTGCTGTCTCGTCAACATGTCAACATGTTGTCCTCGTGCGCTTGCACAGTATCCCCCACCATGTGTGAGGTGACGGCTTGGGTCCTACTGTGGGCATAGTGGGGTATGCCGTCAGCAGATTGTCTTCATTGACTTTGGAGCTGTTTACTTGAGAGACGAGCAACGAGGTCTGTCTTGTGGAGATGTTTATTCAGATGACGCTGAGAGCATCGACTCGATTTTGAGTATTCCGACTTGGACGGAGAATATCTTACCAAAATGAAACACTTGAAAACACTATCGATGCGTGCCAAAATGTCCGGTTTGATGATATCTTCCAGATCTCGTGTGTCCCCCCACACGATTCACTTCTTCATATTCTTCACTTAGAAGGCGTAAAACTGCAGAAAATGAAAACTGTGTCCAAATTCATAGCGAATTACGACACTTTTTTCACTCTTTTTTTTTCACTTTCTTTTTCATTCTCATTTTCTGCAGTTTTTCGCCATTTTTCTTTCATGATGACTCCAATTCTTCATTGGAGTCATCATGACGTGAAAGACAAGCCATGAAACTGGTTGAGATCATGCAACGGATCCGCAATGCACATTCGTAAGACATCGAGTTGAGCATTCTGCTGCTTTGCAGCATGACTTCGATTGGCGGTGCGACTAACGCAGCATCCTCATGTGGATCGACTCAAAAGATGCTGCGGATCTCAAAGACTCGTCGGGGACCGGCGTCAATGGGGCAGTTATCCTCAAGCTACTCACGAAAGATGACACTAGTGCACGAATACGCGCATTTGATGGGTGACGATTAGTGATAGAAAGCATCAAAGAGTGCAATACTCAGAGAATCTTGATCATTCGTTGTTGTGCCATGAAAATGTAGGAAGAAAAAATCACGTCTTGCTGCCATTAAAACCACTTGCACCAGTTAGTCTTGCCAGGTTTCACATTAATCACTCAAAGCTCCTCAAACAGTGCCATACAATGGCTCGCTCTGACCGCTGCTTTCATCCATATGCTCATGCATCACCACATTGGAAGCACCCGCGTGGGGAGTCGTGGCTGTCCAGCCGGAGAAAGCCGACTCGATCTCCTGCAAGGACCGTTGGTTGGTTTCTGGGAAGAACCGCCACACCAAGTAAATCGCCGCGACATTGCAAAAAAACACGCTTGCGAGTGCATAGCCAAACACGCGCGAGATCAAGTGGACATCAGCTTGATGATGGCTAGCAAAGTAAGTCATGAATAGGCTAACCACACTCTCCCAAATGATAACAAGACTGACGGCATGGCATCGCTGCTTCGCGGGAAACAACTCGCCCACAAACACCATTGGGCACACCACCGAACCCATGTAATGACCGGCTGTGATCAAGAGGATTGCTGCCGTGCCCGAATCAGCCACCACGAGAATATTGGACGGAGAGAGATGGATTCCTTGGGACTCACTGATCGCAATCATCAGCACGCAGCATGCCACGACCCCACAACCAAGAGTCATCGCGATCTTGCGACCTTGGCGATCAATGACCACGAAGCAACACAACGTGCCCAGAGCACCAGCACACCAGAGGAACCAACAAAACCACAGTACCTGCATTTCACCAAAATTCATTACCACACCAAACATACTGATCCCATACGACCGCGAATACATGGGAATCAATGACGGATCAATGAAAAAGCTCGAGACCGCACGAAACGTGAACAACGAACAGCACAGCACAATCAAACGAAGAAAATTGCCGCTTTTGTAGCCGCTTGAGCTACTCGAGTTGCTCACGCATTCGAGATCACAGTGGATGATGGAGTTGATTTGCAGCTCAACAAACTGCTTGCAATCGTGGAACAAATTGGAGAGAACAAGAAATGCCGTTTCGCGTTCATTGTGCTGCACGATCAACCACGAAGCCGATTCGAACAGAAACTGACTCATCAACAGCAGTGCTAGGCCTGGGAACAATCCCAGCATGGCCAATACTTTCCATTCGCTGAGGTTGAAACTGAAATACGTGCGACTCAGAAACACAATCAGTGCGCCAAGCGCCAGGTACCACACTTGACCCAAGTTGGCTAGCAGCACAAACAGACTGGTGACCCGTCCGCGGAATTTCGACGCGCTCAGTTCAGCCAAATAGATGGGGATCACGACATACATCATGCCGACCGAAGTGCCAAGCAAGTACCGTCCGGTCATGACCGATGCTTGGCCGTATGCAGAGCCCACAAGCAACCATCCCAACACGTACGGAATGGATGCCAGCTCCAAAGTGCCGACGCGTCCAAGTCTTTCGCCGAGCAACCCGGCAACAGTGGCACCGCATATGGTGCCCAGATAGAGGCATTGCTTGAAGAAAAATGTGGCGTGTTGATGGTTGTTGTTGAAGACGTCGACCTTCATGTTGTACAGTCGGTTCGGCGAGATGGGAAACATGCGCAGCCACACACAGCACATGCCGGCGAGTCCGACGACCACCAAATGCAGCCAAAACGTGCGCGTAAACTGGTTGGCCCAGTCCAAATGTGGCTGGGAAGCACGTGGGTTGGCTCGACCCACGTGCAGTGGTGTCGTTTCAGTCGGTGTCGTGGCGTCCTGTTCGAGTTCCAGCATTTCTACAAAGTACTTTTGCGGGTAGAGGCCGTGGTCCCCGCTTCGATGGGCCGTCTCCACAGCGCGGATCACATCCTGCCAGCATTGACGGCGATCGTGCTGGTGGTGGGTCGATGGGTGCCGCCGTGGCGTCGTCGCCATGATCAGACAATGACGACGCAGATGATCGGCAGTTGGCTTTGGCCGTTTTTGCTCTTGCTCTCTTGCTCTCTGAGTCTTTCGAAATTACAAAAAACGGACGACGGTTCGGATCCGAACCTTTTCCCAGTTCGGTTCAATGACGGACCGTCCACCCGCCCGCAAGGCATCAAGCGAGGGTGGGTTTTGTTGCGCGAAGGTTGCTCGACTTTTCATTGGGCGTTAACCAACAACAAGCGTGGTGGGACACCAAGCAAAGCAGTTGAACGGCGGCGACCAGCAATGGATGCCATGGATGCCATGGATGCCGCAACGAGTCACAGCTTTGTGGACGCGTTGTACCGCAAGACACTGTTGAGTGTCAAGGCCTCGAATGGCATTCCGAGCGAAGATGAAGATTTCCATTTCCACATGAAATTCAACAGCAAATTCGCGCAGAATGCACAGCAAAACGCCAAACGCGTGCAGGATTTGATTTGGCAACTCACCAGACCCAACGATCCCGAGAGACGTCAACAAGGCGGCGAGGAAGATGACGACGACGACGACGACGACACGGACGATGAGGACGCCAAGGCGCTCTTTGAAGGGCCCGAAGCCAACTCCAAAGTCACGGATTTTGTAGACACTTTACTAGACGACGCGCTCAAACAACTCGAGTGCTTTGAAAAGCAAAAGACCAATGCGACTTCGAAAGCCAATCAACTCGCAGGTCAAAAGCAAATCAAAAACACTACTGGAGGTGAATCCGCTGCTGACGCGACGAGAAAATGCCTGGAGAATACCCCGATGCCCGAGTTTGCGCGATCCAAAGCACCCACAGGTACTCCTGCGGCAACCACTGGCGCTACACAACGAGAACAACAAGTAGCAGGCAAAAGTCGAGCGATTTCAAAGCCGCAAGAACTGTTTGATGAACAAATTGACAATTCGGAAGCGCGGTTTGTGTGTAAACTGCGTGGAGACAAGCCCCATGCACTCCAGAACCAAGAAGGCGATCAAGTGATGCAAGATGATGAGGAAGAGATGTTATACCACCCATATCGTCACGAAATCACTTCGATCAAGTATTCTCCATGGCAATTACAAGCCGCGGAAGAACCCTCCAAACGTATCCCTATTGAAGAAGCGACGTACAAGTGGGTCGACAACGAAGAAGCGCTCTTGGAGATGCTTCACGAGCTTTTGAAGCCTGAGAATCGTGTGGTTGCCATTGATTTGGAACATCACAGCTATCGTTCGTATCTTGGTATTGTGTGTCTCATGCAGATCTCGGTGGAAGCGCAGGATTGGCTTGTGGATACTCTGGCGCTGCGGTCCAAGCTTCAGATCTTGAACCAGGTGTTTTGTGACCCTGCCAAAGTCAAAGTCTTGCATGGAGCCGACATGGATATTCTCTGGTTGCAGCGTGATTTGGGGTTGTATATTGTCAACATGTTTGACACTGGGCAAGCCGCGCGTTTGTTGCAGTATCAACGCTTTTCCCTGGCCTTTTTACTCAAGAAATTCTGTGATATCGATGCTGATAAACAGTATCAACTGGCCGATTGGCGCGTACGACCGCTGGACAAGCAGATGGTCAAGTATGCTCGTGAAGATACGCGGTTTCTGCTGTTTATTTATGACCAGATGAAAGTCGAACTGATCGAGAACAGCTCGCAGACAAAAATGAGTCTACTCATGGAGTCTCTGCAAAACAGCCAGAAATTGTGTCTTCAAGTGTATGAAAAGCCGACCATTAGTGAAGAAGACTGTGAATCTCTTGCCAACCGCTTGAAGGGCACTGTCGGTTTGATTGGCTCGCTTTCGGATCTGCAAATGCGGGTGTTTCACGTGTTATACAACTGGCGTGATCGAAAGGCTCGTGAATATGATGAGTCACATGCCTTTGTGCTGCCTAATCACATGCTGATCAAGTTGACAAAGTACATTCCGACGCGGTCC
This sequence comes from Paralagenidium karlingii, assembly GCA_027475765.1. Taxonomy (NCBI): domain Eukaryota; phylum Oomycota; class Peronosporomycetes; genus Paralagenidium; species Paralagenidium karlingii. The sequence goes on from JAMFLO010000198.1 coordinate 42,853, forward strand.
GATCAATTGTTTCGAACTTGCCATCCCGTGCCTGCACTGGTGCGCAAGCATGCACAAGAATTGCTTGGTCTGATATCGACTGAAAAGGCCAAGGTCGAAAAGCAGCAACAAGCGGAGGCACAGCAGCAGACCCCTGTGAGCAAAATGATCATGAGTGTTGAGTCAACACCGGACGAGAAGCAGGAATGGACTCCACTGAAAGATGCAGACCAGAGCCCCATGCGAATTGGTAACGTGCAGCAATTGTGTGAATACGCAGGTTGGCAGAGTGGTAAGCGCAAAGCCAAGTGCTTGCAGGAGAGTTCTTCTTCCAAGACGGCCAACTCTCTCTCGCCAATGGCGGTGAGTCTTCGACTTGATTTCTCCGACTCGCAGGTCGGCGAAGAAGAAAACGAACATGCGAACTTGAGAAGAGTCCACGAGATGCTTGCGAGAACTACTTTCGTGGTCTCCGAGATGGAACAAAAGCAAGAAGATGCGTCTTCAATGGATGTGGACGATGGCGACGATCACACCCAGCCACCACAAGACGAGACCATGGATGAGATCACCGCGTCGCTGCCCAAATCCATCTCTGAGGTGTATCATCTCTCCAACAAAGCAAAAAAGCGTCGAGTGTTTGGCAAAGACAAGGCTGTCAAAGGTTCTTCTGACCTAAAGCAAGAGATTGACTCTACACACACATTGGAAGTGAAGACCAAGACGCAAGAGTTCATGAAAGAGATCGGATGGGTGAAGAGCGAGAACCAAGAGCAACAAGCATCTTCCTCCTCAGCCACAGCTTCCACTTCTTCCTCATCGTTTGTGCCATTCGACTATGCAGCAGCCAGCGCCAAGATCAAAGAAGCGACGTTTGTGATGGAGAAAACCGACGACGACCAGCAAAAGCAAAAGGACGAACAGGCTAAAAAGCGCGCGTACAACCCGTTTATCGCAATGAAACCTCCTCGCTCCGCTGAGAAAGCCAAACCAGCTGGCAAAAAGAAGCTGTACCAACCACCACGCAGCTCCACGTTCCGATAAGTTGATAGGCATCCCATGAGTTTTCAATTCCAACGGTTTGTTTTTTGGCGCCAAAAGCACTTCCTTCTGTACACTACGCCTTGTCCTGCAGGTGTTGCCACTTGGTGATGTTTTCCCGCCAAAAAGCCGTTGGGAAGTAGGACCATATCCGAATTTTGACCAGTCATGTCATGCTAAACCCGATGCCACCCAGTTGATTGGCTATTAATCGAAATCCATACCTGTTACTATCAATTAACGAATACACGTATTGGTGGTGTTTGTTTCAGGTTACAAAAAGCGACCAAAAGGGCAGAAATAAACGATGGCTCGCAAGCAGGTGGACGCCAAGTCGTCAACTGGACGCCCTCGTGGACGTCCCAGGAAGCGCAAAGATGTGGAAGAAGACCAAGTGGTGCAGCAAACGCAGCCATCGATGCAAAAGCGCGCGAAAGTGACCTCCAAAGCCCATGCGGTGGCCGTCAACACCATGCAACCGAGTCGAAACGGTCATGAGCCAGCCCCTACCAAGGCGCCACGAGGTTCTGCGGCCGCGTCTTCCAAGGTGAAACAACCTGCGAGGAACCAGCCAGACCCACCTAAAAAGAGACGAGGAAGACCTCCCAAAGTCAAACCATCGGAACCGGAGCCACAGGAAGACGAAGGAGACAAACAGCAAGTCATGGAGGCACAACCTGCTGAAGGCAACGGTGAGGGGATGCGAGCAAGAGGGGAAAAAGAAGAAGAAGAAGAAGAGGTGCCGGAGCCTCCCAAAAGGAGAGGTCGGCCACCAAAGAACGCAACAAAAGCCAAAAGCAAAACCAAAAGCAAAACAACCAAGGAGGTTGCAAAAAAGACCACCAAGTCCAATGCCAAAGTCTCGGTCAAGACCAAAACAACTGTCAGAGGCAAAAGCAAAGTCAAGTCCAAAACCAGTGCCACATCGAAAGCTGTTTCATCCAAGAAGACTGCCAAATCGAAACCTGCCAAAGCAAAAGCTGATTCAAAGACGAAAGTAGCGGTGAAAGCCAAGTCCAAAGCCGAGCTGCGATTGGAGAAACTCGAGCAGCGAGTCACTCGCAAGAGACGTATTATGGCACGACGCAAAGTGGAAAATGCTTGCATGGAGAAGCCATTCTACACCGAAGACGGAAGTGAATGGAATTCCACCAACGTTGGTATGTGACCAGTGCATGAATCCGTGCGCGTGACATTTGAGGGTTCTCTGACATGTCAGATGGATGATTCTTTGTCTCCTCCTTAGATTTCAACGATTTAGCAACGCTTCGCACAATGTGGGAACTTCCGGCCGCTTGCCACATCCTGTGGTTGCTTCAACAACCTTTGAAGCTCCGCGTTTCCAATACTCTGCTAGAATACGAGGCTGCGTTGCTCAATCCAGAGTCGAGCCCGTTGCTGGAAGATGTATTCACCAAGCTGTTACTGTCCAAACCAGAACGTGATCAACTCACTGCAGGCATTGGTTTGAAATACCCCTGGTGGAACAAGCAACTCAAGAACTATTACATCAACATGTACTCGAAATGGTACGCTCTCTTGCGTAAAGCAGGTGAAACCCCTGATGATGACAGTGATGACGACGAAAGTGAACCCGACAGCTTGTTTGACGCTGGATCCTTCCTGGATGAGGATGCCAAGAATGAGACTGAGTCACCCGGTACTTCTGCCACTGGAGAAAGTTTTGCTACTCCTCTACCCCACGAACAGATTGATGTGGAATTGACAGACGATGAATGGATCACATTGGATATCCTCAAATCTCGATTGGAATGTCTGGGCACAAAATGCCCACTCAAGCACAAGTCTTTTGCTGATCTCTCCATCGACCTACGCTGCAAGATCCTGCTCAACCTATGTGAAGCCGTTGTCGAGGACCCGGCGAATATGGAGTATCTTCGTGGCATGGAAGAAGACGATCTGCGGGTGGAACCAGTCGGTCGCGATCGCTTGGGCAACCTATTTTTCTATTTCCCTCAGTTTTTCGAAGAAAGACGCATCTACCGCGTGCAGCTGTTGACGAACGAGGACCAGGAAGCAGAAGAACAAGCGGCAATGCTTCGGGCGTCGACAAAGCGGCAGAGCTTTGATTTGACTTGGAAGCAGCACGGACCAACTGTGAATTGGGATTTGTGGGCAAAAGGAGACGAGGCACTTCGTGGAATGTTTGAAGCCATGAAGAGCATTAAAGGACGCAAACTGCGCGGTGAACAAGACTTATTGGACCATTTGGAAGTGATTCTGGAGCAAGTCGACGACGAAGCTGCTGAGAAGGCTAAGCAAATGGAGAAAGCCAACCGAAAAGCCATTTTGGAAGCCATTCCACGCAAGCGTTCGCTTCGACTGCAAGTGAAACAGCTCGAACAGATGGAGGCACAGCGTAAAGAGCGTGAATCACGGGGAGAACTGAATGGTGAGTCGAGCCGCTGGAGTGTAGTATCTGAGGATGCAAGGGCTAACGTCGATGGGGTCGGTCGTTATGTTGGGTGTCTGCAGAACATGACAAAAGCATGATGTCTGCTGAAGAATTGGCCGAGTTGAAACGCAACGAGTTGCTGAAGAAAATGGAAAAAGAAGCCGAGTTGGAGGCCAAACGCCTCGAAGAAGAACGCCGTCAGAAAGAAGCTGCCATCTTGGACCGAGAACTGCGGTTCCAGCGACGTGCAGAACACGACAAACTGGTCCAAGAACAAGCCGCCCAGCGAGAAGCCAGACTAGAGGCCATTAAACGCAAACGAGCCGCTGATCGAGAGAGACGTGCGTTGTTACGGAAGCAACGACAAGAGAACCATCAAGGTGCCAGTGGCAACGAAAGCAGTGCGAGTACCACCGACTACGGAGGAACCAGTGCAGTGAGTACACCAGAGATCGATTCCTTCGTTGAAAACGACTCGCTGGTGGAACACACCGATCACCCGGTCCTAAAGCCAAATCATGTCAGTCATTTTGCAAATGGTCATCCAGAGATACGTTTAGCACCGCCAGAAGCAACAGAAGCTGCTGCTCCATGCCCTGCTGGCGGCGTTGACGGTGATGGCGACATCGTAATGCATAGAGACACAAGTAGTCACAAGGAGATCTCGCCATCTCCAATGGATGTTTCGAATTAATACACCACATAAGCATTCGCTTTGTGCTTTGGAACAAATTGGAAACCCGATGGCACCGGTCCGAGCAGCATTTCCGAGATCTTGATCCAATCGGCAGCTTGATCACTTGCCATGAGTGTCTCCAAGTCATTACGACCATACTGTCAAGAGAACAAAGCACATGAGACACAGCAAGAGGATGCACAAGCAGAAGCCAATGATTTCCACTCACGTAAGGGCATGGTCGATCGTTGATGCGTTGGGGTAGACGTTCTAGCAAACCAACAGGAATGTACCGGCACAGGAACGATTGCCATTCCAACAGATAGCGACGAGTCCGATTCACACCCTAGCCAATACAGCACCTGTTAGTTACAACGAATACCGATCAGTTCCAAGTCACACGCACCTTTTGGTCGGAACCCCAGTGCTCGAGGCCAAAGCGAACGAAATCCTTGAGTAAATCGAGTCGTTCGCTTGCAGAAATGTCAAAGTGCCTTCTTTCCTTGATCTCGATTGGAAGCCATGGTTTGATCAGCGCGCCACGAGCGAGCATGCACGTCTCCAGTTTGCCATTTTTCAAGTGTTCATCAAACTCTTCAAACGAGAGCACATCGCCACCACCAATCATCGGAATGTGTGGCAAACCAGAAGCTTGGACAGCGTCCTCTTCCAGTGTTTCTTGGAGTTCCGACACTTGGGCATCGCTGCACTCAAACACGTAGTCCCAGTCCGCGCGCTTGGTGTATCGTTGTAACCGCGAGCGACCATGGATCGTGATGGCGTCGACCCACTGGGTGGCCTGCACCTTGTAATTTGGCAGCACACTAGCGTTCATCCAGGCATCTGATGCACGCGCTGCTTGCACCTTTGGGATGAGTTTATGCGCAACAGGGTTCTTGTCGCTCCATCCCGTGCGCATTTTCACGGTGAAACCTGGGAAGTTTGGTCTTCCAATGCTTCCCAGTTCGATGCCAGTCAAGGCACCCGAGATAACTTCGACGACCTTTGGTGGACGATTCATCAATGCAGCACCGGCACCCGAGCGACACACAATGTCAATTGGGCAGCCCATGTTGATGTCGATAAAGTCCACGTCCGTCTCGCGAGAGATGAGCTCGCACACACGCGCCATTTGGTCGCCGTGACCACCGGCCAGTTGCACACCAAACACATCTTCACTCTTGTGACGACGAAGCAACGCCCACTCCGATTGCTGCAGCGAACGATGGTCAAGTCAGTGCTAGGAGTCAGTCAGCTTTACCATGGAGCTTTCTAACTCACCTGAGCGCGTAGCAGATTCAACGCCATGGCCATCTCACCGCATGTGATATCCGCTCCCGTTTGCTTCATCAGACGACGGTACGGAAGGTTTCCGACGGTCGTAAGCGGAGCAATGTACACTTTGCGCTTGAAATCCACTTTCTTGCGCTCCGCAAGCAGCGGACTCTCGGCTGCTGGCGGTTGTTCGGTGTCGTCTTCACAAGAAGTCGTGTCGATGCTCTTGGTGTCTTCTTCTGCCTTTGGATCTGGCTTTTTGTCCTTGTGATTGTTGTGGCGCTGGTGCTTTTTGCTCTTCCGGGGTTCAATGGATCGGAACGGATAGCGATTCTTGCGCAATTGGTCGCGCACACTTTCCGTGAGTTCGTTGCATTCATCGTCTTCTTCTTGCACTTGTTCGCCGCGAACATTCACAAAGCCGCCGTCCTCCGTCTCGCGGATGTGACTCTTGCCAAAGCGGCAATTGAGCCCGTAGCGGCAAAAGCCCTTCGCGTCAAAAATGGGGCAGCGATCGCCGAGGTCTTTGGGCTTGCGCTTCATAAAGGACTTGAGATCGTGGTTGTAGATGCATTTCTCGCCGTAAGGGCACTCCCCACCGTCAGAGATGGCGCGACACAGCGAATCCGCGGGGTCTTCGACCACGCTGATCGGGCGTTTCTTGAACGTGCCTTTCATCTTCTTTTTGTCGGCTGGTTGCTCGCCAAAATCGTTGTTCAGTGCGCTGGTGGCATTGGCATCGCCATTGTCATTGTTATTGGAACAGCTTTCTTGCGCCGCTTGTGCCTGCGCTGTGGCTTTGGCGGCCGCTTCGGCAGCGATCTGGCTGGGAATCTCGGATCGAGGCTTTAGGAACCTTGAATGAACACGAGAAGCCAAGCGGCATGAGCAGCTGATTCGAGCAAGTCCACAGAGAGAGAGAAGAGCCGTGAAACTTACTCTTTCTTGATCGGCGCTTCTCCGATACGATACGTGGACTCGTTGGTCTCATTGGTCTTGGTGATAGCAGCTTCCATCTTGGTTGATGATGATAATGATCAGGTGGTGTAACGAAAGAGTTGTTGGTTGGTAGTAGCTAACGGATATGAGCTTTAATGATCTATGCAGAGAGAGGTAAGCTATTATACCATTCTGCATCATTCATACTTTTCAACCAATGACTTGGACGTGTCGGTTAATGCGATTACTCTCCACCTCTTCGCACACCAGCCCTGCCCAATGGTGGTCAGTGCTTCAAGGATGGCAACCACTTCATGGTCCATTTTTGCTGGTTTGTTGGTTTGTGGGATGATGTTCAGCGGTTCAGCAGTGGATTCTTTTCTTGTTGGTTGCTATAAATGACCAGCCGTTGGAATTCTTCAGTGGCGCCAATTCAGCCGCCTGATTCCTGGTGAGTGTGTAGGTGGGCCGGGCCATCAGCATCCCAATCTCGCCTACCATCTCGTGCAAATCAAAGCCAATCACTTGCATCAATGGATCTGGTCTTCAGCTGAGACAAACGATGCACTCAATTGCTGGATTCCGTTCTGAACCATCCGAACAAGCACCGGCAACAGCTGGCAGCTGGCAGGGGGTACGTGGCCGTACGTTTCATGTCTGGACCCAACCAAGGCCCATTGAGCCTGGGGTTGGGATACTTGGCGTATCGAACAACGACAGCGACGAATTCAGAGGCGGACGACAAGTAGAAGCGCCACCAGAACGAGCGCACGCAACCCACAAAAGCTCCCAGAAAAGCAGGAAACCCACCAACAACAAGTGAAGAGGTTTGGACACTTGGTACTAAATCTAATACACCAGCTTTGGATCTCGTACCAAAGAGAGAGAGAGAGAGAGACAGATAGAACTCGTCTTTTACCCAGAAAGTTGCGGCAACGTGGGTTGCCACTACCCATACCATCACTGCATCAACGGCCAACAAAAGATCGCTTGGTGTGGTGCACACGACCAAAGGTGTCATCATGGGGTGTGGACTGATTGTAGGGTTCAGTCATCTCAGATGTTGGTTGGTGACAAGAAAACGGCTGGAGAATGGGAATGGAAGGGGCCAGAAGCTTCTCTGGTTGATGGCAGTGCTTGACCTGCAGAAGAGGACACTTGGCATTGACCACAACCAAAGCAGCCCGATAACGACAAGATGCCCATCCGATGGCCGGGAACTCCTCCACTGCAACCTCCTGCTTCGCTGACGACAACAAGACAACCACCAAGCCAGTCATCGAGTGCCAAGCAGACCTGCCAACGGTACTTGGACTCGATCGATCCAACCACCGCTTACAAAGCTGCATGCACTTTGCAAAGAGTGTTCCTTGGGCTGCTGGCGCGACGAACCAGAGTTGCTCGAGCGAGTGCGACTGGCAGACCAGTGCACTTTCGGGTCCAGCGCATTACCAACCTGACCATTCTGCGTCGGTATCGGGACCTCGACGGCGTGTATTGCGTCGTGTCGGTTCTGAAAAAGCCCTTTGGACCGTTCATGTTTGAGTATCGCACTTCGGTGATGGATTTGAACGACTGTGCTGACAGCGAATGGGACGACCAGTTCTTCTTGCCCTGTGTTTCCAGTAAGTGCGTGATCGTGGTAACAGTTGTGGGTGTCGCCGATCAACTGGATCGACCTCGGTTCATCGGTCAGTCCGTTCTTCCTTTGGACATTGGTTGGGAGACAAAACCCGGCGGTAAAGCTCCTCTCGGTCCGCTGGTGTTTCCGATGGAAGAATCGCTCGCATTCTCGGGGCGATTCATTGAAGGCATCGTTGAGTTTACGACGACCCAACTCTTTGCCAATTGCTCTGTCAAGACGGGTCAGTTTCTCGTGGAACCTCCTTCCACGCGAAACTCGACGTCCACCTGGTGGCCACGAAAGTCTTTGTCGTCTCTGGTCAACAAAGTGGGCTCTGCGGTCTCGCTGGTCTCACCGACAAAGACATCGAAAACAAACGTGCCGTCGCCTTTGGAGTCACCATTGCACCAGCGACATGCTCGCAGTAAATGCGCTCGCACCCATTGGGGTGTGCTGACTGAGACCCATTTGCACTTGTTTGACACGACCAGCTCGTCTTTTTCGTCGTTGGTCAAGAGCTTTGAACTGGGTAAAATGCAGCTCATCAAATCGTGGAAACGTCGCGAGTGCGTTGCTACGGGATCCATGCCTTTGTTTCCAGTGAAAATTTACCATGCAGACCAAGTGCACGTGCTTTATGTGTCCAGTGAAGCCCAGCAGTATGCGTGGGAATGGCAAATTGACCAGCATCGTCGGCGGCTCTTGATCCCTTGATCGTTGTTGCCACACTCCCATGTAGTTTAACTGTTGTTACAATATAAGATAATTGTTATGCAAATCCCGTATCCCACGTACTATGGTGTGGCACAGTGTGGTAGGCGAGTGTTTTTCCCCAAAGAGTTCCAACAAGCAGCAACGGACTTGGGGGAACATGAACTCGCTCGCCGATCTCCGCGGGTTTCTGACGCGTCTGGTGGATTGCTGTGGCCAAGCAGCTTCTTCACGCTGCCAACCAGTTCCCCAGAAAGCTGCTTCCTCGGATCAGCACTTTGAACTGGACGATCGATTACGATGGGACACCGTGTGGAAGGAAAAGCCGGAGCTGGTTGAAGCCATCGGCGTGTTTCTCGCTGGCACCACCACGTTAGCGACTCCGCTTTGGCGTGCATGCGGTGGTGTGCAACAAGATGTCTCCATGCAGCGCGAAGGAGACATGGGCTTAGGTGTCCACGTTGATGACCAATTGGTGCGCTTGCTGCTGGTTCTGGTCAGCGATCCCCAGTTTGAATGCGTGGGGCTTTTACAGTTGGTCCGCGCAGTGGTCCACGGCCTCAAAATTGGCAAACAATGGTGTGTTCTGGAGACTGCAAGTGCCCAGCTGATCAACAAAGTGTACGAGAAAATCATCACAAGCAACAAGCAACAAGAACCCGTCGCACAGGTCTCGTTGCTGCTGTGGCTGGAGATTCTGCTGGGCTTTCAACACTCGGCCAAATTGTTTGTCAAGCAAATGGACCGTTTGACTGGTTTACTGGCATTTTTCGCACAACTCCAGAAAGAACAGCAACCCGAGTCAAGTGACGGATCTGGGCCTGGCCAGGAAGCCTTTGCGTCGTGGTGCTTGGAAGAAGTGGTGCTGGGATGCTTTGCTTTGATCCATTGTCATCGAGGATACGAATTTGAAGCAAATATATTGCAACAAGCGATCAAGGAGCACGTTCCCGAAGAGATCATACCACACCCAAGCGCTGCCAGCATCGAGCAGCGACTGAGAGAATGCTCGTGGATTCAACCTGGTCCCTCACTGAACCGATACTTACCGTCGATTGAAGGTAAATGGGTGCTTGATGATTACGGTTCCGAGCATAACACTTCGTCTGGTCTTTCCAATGGCCAACAAATCGCTGGTGATCTGCTGTTAAAGCGCGAAGGCAACTCTTTCGCGTGTGAAATCCAAGCCACCGTTGAGAATAGGGACAAGGCTTCCAATTCATCGACGAAACTGGAGTTGACTGGCTGTATGCTCTTGGATCTACCAACTTCAGTTGATCACCAAGACACAGATGCAAAGTCTGTTGTTCGAAGCATCAATTCCCCTTGGAGGGTCGAAGGGCACTGGCGCCAGCTGTATGAAAATGGCTCCTCGCCGGTTCCTCCACCACCAGCGCAAGCTGCACCGTGGAGTTGCAAGGCGTGCACTTTAATGAACGAACCGACTGCGGAAAAATGTGCAACGTGTGGTACTGATGCACCATCACCGACAAATCAAATCCAAGATGGTGTTCACGGAAGCAACCCAGCTCCTTTTGCTGCTACGCTTGATCCTGCGCTATCATTTATGAGGATGAAATGGACACGAGGAGAACAAAATGGCGTTTGGCTTGCAAGGAAAGAGCATTTGACTCATTCATTCGACCTTTCGGACCTTGAGCGTACACCAAGTGAGCCAACTGGCGCCCACATGCATGGGTTTTGCCCTAATGGCGACGTCAACAGTGTCTTGGTCATGGAGAAGCCCATTTCCATCGCGTCTTCTCCTGAGTTTTCGATGGAGTTTTGGATGTACCCTTTTTCTGCAACTAGTGCGCAGGAGCAGCAATGCCTTCTCAGCAACGAGGAGTTCGAGTTGTGGTTGTCTCCAAGTGGAGAGGTCATTTGGCAGTTTGGAGTATATCTGCTTTCCTCGAACTCTACGACACTTCCTCGGGATTCCTTCTCTCATGTTCGATTGCTGTTCGGTAAGGACAAACTGTCACTGCTCGTGGATGGAATTGTGGTTGCTCAAGAAGATCGAACTGGCGATAAAGACGACCAATTACATCGTCGTTCCAGCCAGATTTCAGTTGGAGGCAAGCTTTTGAATCCGTCAAAAGAACAAACGCCATGCTGTTTTCATGGAGTCATCGTCGAGTTGTGCCTGTGGTCCATTTTGGTGTCGCATGATGATAACCCCAAATCTCGTTTTCTGGGAGAGGAAGATCACTTGATGGGGTACTATCCTTTGGTGAGTTGCACACCTCGATTGTTCATGGATCTCTCCAAGAACGAGAATCATTTGAGTCCCGTGTCAAGTGTAAAGTCAACGAATGCAGTGGCAGAGACCAGCATCCCAACAGCTCTGCTTCTTGATACGCCAGTCACAAACCTGTTTACGAACAATTTTGGCTCGTTTTTGGTATCAGGTCCCTGCTCTCTTGATGCCAACACCCATGCCTTCAAGATGGATCTCACCAACGATGTTGGAATTTGGTTTTCGGAACCGGTCTCTATTCGCTATGGCTTTGAGAGCATCTTTTTGGTGAATCCTTGTCTTAACCACCACCTCGACATGGTCCTTGCGTTGTGTGACTGTTCTTACTGGAGAATGCAGCCATTGATTCCTCAAGCGAAGCAATTGAATGCCGGATCAGCACCTGGATCGAGTATGTTTATCCGATTCTCCGTTGACGTAACGAACACATCGGGTATTCGTTTTGCTCTGAGCGTTTATGTGAACCATGGCAGCGATTACCATGTCCTCAACCGAGTTAGTCATGTTCTGAGTGACGATCTCAACGTTTCGGTCAAATACGAAATGCCGTCAGGGATGCTGAGCATCACACTTGGACATGCACCCGTACTGGAATTGGCGGTTGATGTGGAAGATGCTCTGCGGTGCGTTTTGGGAAAACCAAACGTTCGTCTCGGCTTGATTCTCCTTCGACAGAGCGAAGAAATGGCGATGCAGACTCATTCTCTTGAGTGCTTTTTGACGCGATGGCAATTCCGCGCAGTCACTCAGCAGCAACTCACTCCAGAGACGTCCGACCGGGATACTAGTGATTGTGTGCTAAGCAAAGTGTATCGAGGCTGTTCCAGCATGCGGGGAAGCGACACAACGCAGAGGGATGCGAAGCTTGAGGTTTCTCAAGCCAGAGTCCGTTGCACACGATGGAGCACGGACGGAAGTGCTGTGCAACAAGAAACATACGGATGTCAGACCTGCAATTTGGTTCATGGTGCGGCTATTTGTCGCGTTTGTGCTTTGGTGTGCCATCACGGGCACGAGCTTGTTGCGATGGGCATGCTAGCCACGGCATGCGCCTGTGGATTGCGTGGCTGGGAATCATGCAAATGCTCTGATCCTGTGAACGCGGACGGGGTTCAAATGTCCTCATCTGTGACTTGTACTTTGTGGTGCTGCAACAAGTGTACAGTGATAAATCCGATGGATTCGAAAGAGTGCTCAGTATGTGGGAACGCAGCGCCATCCACCGGAGCTGCATCTTCTCCTCCAAACGACAGTGGCACCACACCGCCGCCTTCCTCTCCATCCAGAGCTCTTGTCCCGGTTGAAAAGAAGGCGAATCCAGCGGAGAACCAAGAATGGTCATGCTCTGCATGCACGATGCTCAATCCATCGAGTTCTTCATCCTGCAGTATATGTACCACACCAAGACCAAACGTCGGCAACAACCCACATGGAAACGATGGTTTGCTCACATTGTACCATGCTGCTGAAGATGCCAACAGCACATCTCTTGCATCCAATGCCAGCAGCATTCCAATTCCATGGGTTTGTGCAGCATGCACCATGGAAAACAAACCGGATGATCTGTGTTGCCACATGTGTGGAACGACACGTGCGATTCCTGTAGCAGAACCAGTTGATCCTGTGCTACCCGAAGCACTTGGTTCCTCTGGCAGTGTTAGTGCCCCCCCACCCGCTCCTGCGTCTATTGACCTCGCACAGGACGAAAACAATGGCCCAACCAGGGCTACAACGAATGAAAATGCATCACAAAGAGTTGAGAATCTTCAGCTCTTGTACGCCCACAAGTTGACGCAGTGGTCCGAGAACGACCGTTGCCGAGAGGTGAGTCACCTCGAAGACTCGAGTTGGGATTCAACAGCAGGGAAAATGCGTGTGGTTCTCGGGAAACGTTTCATTGGTGATGGAATCACTGGGCTCTATGCCGAGAAAGATGGTGTTGTACAAGGGCTTGCTTCGCTGACCCCACAAGGATGTTGGAAGTTACAGGGTCGGTACAAAAAGCACTCTCAAAGTCAAGAGAATGCTTTCCAGGTTCAATGGAATGCTGATGCAGATCGATTTGATGGTAAATGGTATCGTGGTGACGGAGCTGGTGATTGGAGATGCGTTGCAAGTGCGAATGTTGCTGAATTCCGGGGACTCCAAGATGCCAAGCGACCTTTTTACTCTGGGTTGATCAATATGAAACAAAACCTGACAAATGTGTGCTATCAAAACAGTTTTCTGCAGACGCTTTTCATGACCAAAGCTTTCCGCAGACTCGTGTTGAGCAGCAATGTGGATTCATATGCTCCGGTCCAACTTGAGGATGGCAACCAGGCAAACATCTTACGCGCGATTCATGATCTTTTCGGTCGATTGTTATGCTCTCAGAGACCGCAACTGGATACTCATCCGATTCAACGGTGCCTTCCGTCAAGTTTCCAAGCAGGACGTCAACAAGACACTTCGGACTTTGCTCATTTTGTCATGGAAGCTCTATCACAACAATTTGAACAACAAAAAGACTCGATGGATGGTGTTGCCAAGATCTTTGGCGGTGAACAAGCTACAATTCTAGCGTGCAAGGAATGCGGCAAACAGTCTGTTAACAAGGAGTACTTTTGGGAGCTTTTGCTCAATATGATTGACCTTCGATATACTCCGATCACGAACATTCGCGCTATCAGCGGCTCTTCGATGGATATTACTACTCCAATTGGTTATGAGAGAATCAATTTGGATCTAAACAAGGATCGAAGCAGCGCACCATATGTCTTCTTGTGTGTGAAACGCATGTCGGATAAACGCTGCGTCGTTCATCCAGGAGAATGCAACGAAAAAGCGGCCAAAGAAACGCTTCCGCTTACTGATTTGGTGGTGAAAGTAATCGGAGCAGGCGAACCCAAGCCTGTTGTGCAGGGCTATGAGCGCATTGAAGTTGATCTGAACATTGGTGGTAATCAACTGGTGGCTGGTGGTAAAAAACAAGTATTCCTGTTCCTCTCGAGAGATCCCCATGGTTCTCCCATCACTGATCTCAGTGTGATTTATGGTAACGAAGCCCCTCCAGATGGGTTCAAAGTTCTGCGCACGGATCTGAATCAAGGGGAAGGCGCCAAAGTGTTTTTGTGCTTTCGATGTGATATGCCGATCACCGATGTGCGAATTGTGACGGCAGGTATTCCGGGTTACAAGGTTCTCGACCATTTGGTGAATCTGAGTTACGATGATCGTGTCAAGCAGTACCTAGCCTACAAAGTTGGTGGTCAGGAGCCTTGTGTCACCGACATGAAACTTGTGGAAGCCAGTCAAGTTGAACAGTTCGCTCAGGAGGGGTGGGAGACAATTGGAAGTCCATCAAATGCTTTTGCTCGCAGAGTATCGCCTGTGTCATCACCTACTTCTTCGTCGTCATCGGTTGAACCCGGGAGCCCAAAGCCCAGATCACGCCATCCGCCAGAGTTGATGATTCGACGTGGTCATGGCAATCCCATTTTTGCCATTGACGTGTTCCGTGCACCTCGCGAAGTACCGAAGTACAACGACTACGAAGTGATTGACCTCTACCCTCGAGCGCGTGGCTCGAAATCCCCTCGAAATAGAGCTACTGGGTCGCTGGAAGCAATTCCTGAGATCTTCAGACAGTTGAAAGGTGACTGGAACGGAGGAGATGAGACTGATCGATCTCGAAAGGCGTTGCGAATCTCTTCACTGTCAGAGCCGTCTACACCAAACGCCAGTATGATCGTTACAGGAACTTTTGGAAGCAAAGGCCAAGTGTTTGCAGTTGCAACCCCACTTGACTGGTCCGCTACTAGGGCATCCACCGCTGCATCAAACGCTGCGTCGCCGTTATCTCCAAGTGCTCGTAGTGCTCATGTCGCAAGTCTCGATGGAGGCCGCGCGTACCAGTTGATCGGGTGGTGGAAAGACGCCAATACGAAAGTGGCCCAGCTCTTCCACGTCAATCTCCGGTCGACCAGCAGTAAGGAGCCCTTTGCCATCAATGGATCCGTCGGGGACGGCAATGGACGAATGATTTCGATTCGTGGTGCGCAAACGTCGAGAAAGGTGAAGATGAAATGGCCCATCAGTGAGATTGTGGTTCTACGAGGAGATGAACGTGTCCCGGAGGGGGTCGAAACGCTTCGTGAGACTTGTTCCGGAAGGAGCGGGAATCTGTTGGCCCAGACTCAAGCACCGTTCACGCTCTACTTGGGTGTCAAACGCGAAGAAAAGCCTGTTGGTGGTTATGTGACGGATGTCTGTGTCATTTACGGAGAAATCGATGCCATTCCGGAGAATTATCATTGCATCCACTTTACACCGGCGGGCTTTTCGGCGAATCTGAACGATGGAACAAATGGGGTTCCGATCTTTTTGTGTTATCGACGTGACCCGACGAGTCAAACCCAGAACGTCATCATGGACCTTGCCTTGATGGCTACATCGGGCCCTCAAAGTGATACAGTGCCCCAAGGTTTCACCAAGCTTCAACACACACCACTTGGTATGGATGCAAATCTCAAACAAGGCACCAATAGTATGTCGATGTACTTGTGTTTTGCGAAGCAAGAATTGGCCAAATTGCAAAAGCCGCTTGAAGATACCTTGAATGGAGAGTATGAACTGACTCCTTCCATGGGTGCAGTGTATCTGAATGCAGTTGAACGAGTCAGCACTTGTAAAGTGGTGGGCCGATTTGGAACTGTCTTGCATGGCGTGCTACCTGGCAACCTGCGTGGCGTTGCGTTTGAAACCATGCGCGCTGGTTCATTGAAGCGGCGTATTGTGGGTTTATGGGACAGCGACAGTTTTGCCACCAATGAGATGATTCAACCTAGTTTCCCGTGTGAATTGGAGATGGATGAGACAAATGGGTCTCTCGACGGTTGGTGGGCAGGATCCGAAGATGCTGGAGGAGTTTGGAAGCTCGTCAAGGACTCATATGTGCTCTTGGGGTTCAAGAAGGACTACGGCACGGAATGGCGCGATGGCGAACTTGTGTCTTCCGAGCGAGTCTCAAAGCATGACATTGACTCGATGTTGGCTCGGTTTGTTGCAAAGCGAACGCTTGGCGCGGACAATTGTCTGTTTTGTTCTCGCTGCCAAAAGAAAACCGAGTCCCGTTCGCATTCGGTCATTGTGTCACCACCGAATCATTTGATCTTGACGCTCAAGCGGATGTATTACGACTGGAAACAGAACAAGACTCGCAAGTGCCTTCATGACGTGGCGTTTCCGGCATTGTTGACCTTGCCAGCGTTGGAACAAGAAGACGAACAAGCCCTGTTTAGTTATGGTAGTGGCGATTCCTCCAAGGCCAAACATGAACAGGAACAAGTTGCCATGGATACTCAAGACCAGAGCCAGGAGCAGCCAACGTCCATGGAAGCCAACGCCACAGCGCCTTGCACGTTGGCAACCTTCCGCAAGCGCATGCGTCAACGAACGTATGGCTTGTATGGCGTGTTGATTCACAGTGGGATGACAGCAAATTCAGGGCACTACTTCAGTTTCTGTCGAGAAAGCTCTAGCCAGGAGTTGCATCTCCAGGACTCGAACCACGCACCTTGGATCAAGTTCAACGACATGAAAGTCGAGGTCTCCAGTTGGCAAGAAATGAACAAATTGGTGGCCAACTCGGTCTCGGATGCGGTGTATCTGCTGCTATACAAGCGAATCAAGTACAAGCTGCCACCAGCTTGTGAGGGTGCGCATGAACACGACACGAGCAAACCTGGTGCGGAAGACGAGGAATCGATGCTTTTGGCCAAAGCAATGGCGTTGTCCATGTCGGCCGCAGCCGTATCCAAAGAGCACATCGAGATGGCGTCCGAGGTAGCCCACGCGAAAGTTGAAGAAGAAGAGAAAACAAGAGAGGACCACGACGAAATCGATATGGAAGACCAACAGCACGCGAGGCTCTTGCATCCAACTGGTGCTTCGATTCTGTCGGCGGTAAGACAAGTTATGCTGCATTGGACCTACCAGGTGCTGACTCATTGGGCTTTGTTGTGGTTGAACAACAGGTGGAACGGGACAACGAACTTTTCATGAAGGACTTTCTGGACACTGTGTCCAGTCCTCTTCACTTGCAAGACATTCATACTCTTGTTGGCCTACAACACCATCTTCTCTGAGTCACCACCGTGCTGTCCAACCCAATAGAAGAAGCAACAACAACAACGCAATGAAGCGAAAGAACACTGTTGGAATTCCTCCTCTGTTACGTCTCTTTCTCTCTCTCTCTCTTCTCAACAGGTTTGGTGGACGGGTGAGGGTATTCATGCCACGACAGCAATGGGGCAATGCTTCTTGAGCACTCGGGCTTGTTGCAGGAACGGGCGCACGGCATTGCGCAGCTTCAACGACGACGAAAGCGATAACGACGACGATGGTGAAGAAGAAGACGAAGACGACACGACCGACGTGCTCGAGGCAGCTTTGGTAGGAGGACGCACGCCCACGAATGCCACCCGCGGCAACGCTTCGGTCAACAACTCCAGCGCGTCGGCACTGAGTTTGGTGCAGCCAAAGAGACGCAACTCCTCGAGAAACGCCAATCGCTTGACCAGACACTCAACCGATGCGTCCGTGAGTCGAAAGCACTGCGATAGATTGAGTTTGGTCATGAAAACCAGCTGTTGGCAGATGGCCAGCACACTTTGGTCTGTCACGCGATAGCAGTACTGCAAATCCAATTGCTGCAAGCGGTCCAAATGGTCGGCGATGGCTATCACCACGCTGTCATTGACTTTGTGGCAGTAGCGAAGCGTCAACTTGGTCAGTTTGCGACAACTGGCCACCGCTTGGATCAACGACTCATTGTCCACGTTGTGGCAGCCCCACAGCACCAACTGGTCCAATTGGTCTCCACACAGTTGGCCCAACGCCTGCACCACGCGGCCCTCCAGCAAATGACAGCCCTGGAAACACACTTTTCGTAAACTGAATCGATTGCGCGTCAACAACTCAATCAACAAATCGCTGGACACATTCATCTCGCGGATCTGCAGTTCCCGCAAATTGCCGCACAACGACGCGATGCGTGTAAACTGAACAGAACAATCAGAATAGTGCAATTGCGTCAGTCTTTGGCGAAAGCATGCGTTAACAGAATAATCGCACACCACAACATACCCCATTGGTCGACACGTTCTTGCATCGCGCCAAATCCAGCACTTGAAGTGCCGCCAACGACTTGTCCACCACCGAATTGGTCAGTAACGCGTCACCCAACACATCGTACGATGCCACGCGCAGTTCCACCAGTTGATCGCCGCTCCATTCAAACAGGCTCTTGTACATGGCCTGTTGGTGGGTCTCCACGCGCAGTCCCGTGGTCATTCGACACAAATGTTCGTCTTGCTCGCGACACTGGTCGCATGCACCACAAAAAGACCGAAAGCGACGCGCCAACGGCAATTCCTCGCATTCCAGCAACGCGCGATGCGACACTTTGAGTCGCGCGCTTTCTTGGAGCGTCAAAAAGTCCATCACGTGACCCACACACTCGATTGAAAGCGAGCCAAAGCCCGCCACGCCGCCGCTGCCGAGGCTGATGCAGCGTTCAGTTAACACTCGCTTCTCACCGGTTTCCTCATTGCGAGTCACTGATCCGTGAGCTCCACGCACGTCGTGACGACTTCGTGACGAAGTGGACGACACGGCCTCCAACGCCACCATCCAGGCGCGCAAACTTTTCCCTTGCTCTTTCTTCCTCGCTTCTTTCTCTTGACAATTGCTAATTTGTTGGTTTCGTTGGTTAATTGAATGCACTCACTTGGTTTGCCAAAATACCAAACGAGTTTCGTGTTTGCGCTGATTGATCCACTGATGCTGCGGGCAGTCCTTGAGCATGCTACGCAGGAGAGAAATCCCCTTCGGCGGTTGGCTGAATGACTCTCTGGGGGGGGGGGGGGGGCGGGGAGCTCTTTAAGCGAAGGGAACGAGCTTTAGAAATGAACTTCGCTCCACCACAGGCCGATTAGAAATGGCTGAAAGACGTTCTGGGCTGAAATACTGTCTTGAGTGGGGAGAATCTGGCTGAAAGAAAAAGGATTCTGCTGAATGGCTGAAAGAGATGTCTCAATGGCCAAAGGCGTGATGATCGATAGGGTGAGGAGAAAACGAGCGTTGGACTCCCACAAGAACACGGGCGACACACTGTCACTAGCTGAACCGCAAGGAGCAAACGATCGGAACCACACAAAACGCGCGCTGAGATCACACTCACTCACTCGCAAGACGATAAACTGGTGACTGCGCTGGTTGTTGAGAGAGGCTTTTCACTGACTGATTCGGAAGGCCAAAACAGCTGAAGATTTGTTGCACCAAACTGGATGGAAAAGCACAAACAAAAGAGAAACATGAAATATTACTCAACAGACTGAAAAATACCAAGCGCGGGCTCCACAAAAAATGGATGTGCAAAGTGAAAAATATCCGCTTGGAAATATTTCCCTTTTCTTTTCAATTCTTGCGGTACCCAAATTGTAAATGACGTAATCGAGCCTGTTGCACACATGTCTCTCTCTGGTCATCTGTCTGTGAAATATACCAACCACCCTGCGGACATGGATTCATAGAGGCTTCCCATCTGGTTCTTGGAAACAAATAGGGCTAGGGAAATCGAGAATATTCAGGCCATCCAGTTCTAGAACTTTCGTGGATCCTTGTCATGCGACCTTCACCTTTGATGTACGCACACCACTTTGTGAATGATCTGATCCGCAGCAGGTCTGATCCCTTGGTTCCACCAAGCATATGGTTCACCGTCCACTGAGTGACCCCCAAGTCTTGTTTCTTTGCTCTTGTAGCGTTTGGATGGCCGCGATGTGCACTTTCTTCTCCTGCAGAGTGGCACAAAAGTCGACGAAACACATGGAAGTGGTTCAGATCCTTGACGGTGGGATGGCTGATGGCTCTGGCGAGCAGAACTCGCCGTCTTGTCCCCTGTCTCCAAGTGATCCAATTCGAAACCTTCTTCGGTCCTGTCATCCGATTTGGGAGAGATGTTTGGGCTATCGCTCGTTATGACCGCCATGAGGCTGGTATCTGCGCCGTTTGCGCTCCAAGCTGACACAACAGCCAACACGAAGCCTTCGCCGTTTGCGCTTGAGAACGATCGCTTCATGGTCAACGGTCAAAGTGTCTTCCTGCGATCTGGCGCCATGCACTACTTTCGTGTGCCTCCGAGCCAGTGGAAAGATCGCATGCTGCGCATGAAAGCCATGGGACTCAACACGCTCGAGTTGGATATCGCGTGGATCTTACACAATCCAAGAGAAGACGTATACAGTTTTGATGAAATGAACGATGTGGAAGCTTGCTTGACGTTGGCTTAAGAAGTTGGTTTGTATGTGATTCTACGACCGGGTCCTTACATTTGTGGTGAGTCGTCGGATGGAGTAGGATTGATGTGGTGGTCGAAGGGTTTGTCTTGTGTTA